>JAJTWQ010000378.1:0-144533 GCA_029007595.1 Solanum commersonii
TCTCTTGGTATGAGCAACTACTTAGTTATGCAGCGTATGTCTTGTGTTTGCTTATTGGTCGAGAAGTTTCTTGCAAGATATGGAGAGAACTTGTGCTGATCACTTTAGGAAAAGATGCTATGGCATTGGTTTAGGCTTTGGGTTTAGAGTTGTTTCCCTAGATCCCAACTTCAGGAAGCTGTCAATTGATGATATTGTGAATGCTTATATCAAGTCTAAGAGCAGGGCCATATTCCTGGACTATGACGGAACTGTGATGCCGCAGAATTCTATCATTAAGTCTCCTAGTGCTAATGTTATCTCCATCCTGAATAAACTTTCTGGTGATCCAAACAACACAGTCTTCATTGTTAGTGGAAGAGGGAGGGAAAAGCCTAACCAAGTGGTTTTTCTTTTGTAGAAAAACTAGGACTTGCAGCAGAACATGGCTACTTTTTGAGGTCTGTTTCTTCTATTTCCCAAAATGCAATGTCAATTGATAACAATATTTCCTGCATTCTGGTGTCTAAATGACTAGTGCTTCTTTTGGTTACGTTATCCAAAATATCAATCATTCTAGTTGCTGTGGTCTTGATATGGACTATTCCTGCTTCCTGTATCTACTTTTTGTATGGTGTCTACAAGTCTAGTGTTCTGGTAAAGCAACACTCACTGGGTGGTTAGAGCTGATACCATTATCAAAAAAATGAAAGGAGTTTTCCATAAATGAAGCAAAAGTGATATCGGTCATTTTCATCTCATCATTTTAGGATGCCCCTAACATTTGATATAGCTGTTTGAATTATTTTAGTATTCTATGCAGCTTTTACATCTTTCAGTACTTGAAATGCCAATTAGTTCATTAATCCAATCATCCCAGTGCCTTCTCAAATCTCTATTGTGCAAGAATTAGGGTTTGTTGTTTGCCAGGTCAATCTTTTCTCTTTTGTGTTTGCTAATTTTTAGTCTGACAATGCAGATGGGAACGAGAACAGAAATGGGAAGTATGCAGTCAGACCTCTGATTTTGGGTGGATGCAACTTGCTGAACCCGTGATGCAATCCTATACAGACGCTACAGATGGTTCTTGCATAGAAAGAAAGGAAAGTGCTATAGTGTGGCAGTATCGTGATGCGGATTCTGGATTTGGGTTTTCTCAGGCAAAGGAGATGCTTGATCATCTGAGAGAGTGTTTTAGCGAATGAACCGGTTGCCGTGAAAAGCGGTCAGCACATTGTGGAAGTGAAGCCTCAGGTACGTATTATTATCCCAATTTCCATATGTTTTGGTTCATATTTGTTGTTTATATTCCAAGATTACACTTCAGAAATGTTACCTAGCGTCCTTAGTAAATGACTTCTTCTCGTATTGATTAGTCTCCTCTCCCAAAAACAGTGTTTGGTTTCCACTTCCCTGTAATCTGGATAAAACTCTTTTATTAGCTATCGGTGTTTAGATGAGAAATATGATCGTGTTTTCAAAATAAAAATAAAAATGAGAAATATGATCTTGTTGACCATAGAACCTTATACATCCTTTGGTTTCCTGTATATGATAATTGTGCTGATTAAGGGTGTGTTTGGTTAGGAGGTTTCCAGCTTTTTCCATGTTTGGTTGGTCATGTTATTTTGGAAAACATTTTCTCTGGGAAACAAGTTCATTGTCTCCTTCCCACCCACCTAGCTGTTAACCCGCACCCCTTGACAATCTCACTCCTCGTCCCTGCCACTTCACCTTCCCCACCCCATCTCACCCTCAAACTATTTTGCTTGATTACATATAAATGTTCTTGTGATCATATGTTTTGTTTACCTAATAGTAGAAAATAAGTAAGAAAATGTTTTCCTTATACCAAACACGCCTAAGTATCGCATTTGCTTTATGAGTCGCTAGTTGGTTATATTGCTTATAAGGATGGTGTATATTCTTTTTTAGTAAGTGCGGATGGTAATGCTTTCAAGCTTGCATCAATCTCCATTAGCTATCCCTTTATGTAATTCAGTATTATCATCCTCCATATTAAATGCATAGGTTATTTTTAGTCCAACAACATACCCAGTGTAATCGCACAAGGTGGAGTATTGGGAGGGTAGAGCGTACCCTAGCTTGTGCAGGTAGAGTGGTTGTTTCCGGTAGACCATCAACTCAAGGCAAGCATAAACACTACATATATGGAAACATAAGCACTAAGCAAGAACAACAACATGATAATAAAAAACACAAGACTTGTATTGATGCTAATGCTACTTTCGCAAGGAAAAACAGAATGCGAACCATCTCAATAATACTAATACTATTACTAATGCTACTCAAAGGAAAAACAGAATGCAAGACTACCTACTATAGCCTTGTACCCTAGTTCTTGACTCTCCACACCTCTATCAAGGGTCATGTCCATGACCCTTGGTGTAAGAAGAAGACTTGCCATGTCCTGCCTAAACTCCTCTTCCCAATACTTCTTCGGCCTACCTTACTCTACCTCTCCTCAAGCCCTAACATCAGCCTCTCATACCTCCTCACTAGTGTGTCTTGTGGAACTCCTCTTGACATACTCTAACCATTTCAGCCTTGCATCTTGTCCGACATGGAGGCCACTCCCACTTTTTCCCAAATATCTTCATTTTGACCATATCTCTCTTAAGTAAGCCCACCCCATCCATCTCAACATCCTCATCTCCGCAATTTTCATCTTCTGGACATGGGAGTTCTTGACTAGCCAACAACACTCCGCCCCATACAACAAAGTTTTAACTTACTTTCAACTTTTGGCGTCACCTTATCACAAAACACACCAGATGCGAGCGTTCATTTCAACTACCCCCTATAATGCTATGTGCAACATTCTCATCAATCTCCCCATTATCTTGGATAATAGCCCCAAGGTACTTGAAACTCCCTCTCGTGGAGATGACTTGAGAATCCAACTTCGCTTCCACATTACCTTCGTGTGTCACAACACTGAATTTGCACTCACGTACTCTGCCTTATTTCTACTCAATCCAAAACCTTTAGACTCCATGATCCGTCTCCAGACCTCTAGCCTGTCGTTAACTCGCGTCTCGTCAACAAGTACTATGTCATCTCCAAATAACATGCACCAAAGCACCTCCCTTTGTATGTGCTGCGTCAATACATGCATCGCCAAAGAAAATAAAAATGTTATTTTTTAATTGATGTGCCATTAATCCATGCGTAGGTTATTTGCGAGCTAAAGAGCCTTTAGTATTTACTCAAGTAATTGGTTGAGAACTGCAATTTCTTTGCTAGTGACAAGTGACTACCTGGCATATATTTCCTGTCTAGAAAAGATATTGTTAACGTAATAATTTTAACAACAATATAGTGTGTGTTCTTTTTCACTATTCTGATGGCTATTGTCAAATTCTTGAGTATCTTGAATATATCGTTTTCGTTAGCGCTTTTTGACGTGTATTTTTAGCGTTGGTTGCAGTCACTAATGTGTTGATCCTAGCATGTGTTCTGAATAACATTAATTTTCTCTTTTCATTTTAGGGGGTCACCAAAGGTTTAGTTGCAGAAAAAGTCTTTACATCTTTAGCAGTGAAAGGAAAACTGGTGGATTTTGTGCTTTGCATTGGTGATGATAGATCAGATGAAGATATGTTTGAAATCATTGGCGATGCTTTGTCCAGAAATATTATTTCATATGATGCCAAGGTATTTGCTTGCACAGTTGGACAAAAACCTAGCAAAGCAAAGTATTACTTGGATGACACATCTGAGGTGGTGCTTATGCTAGACTCCCTTGCTGATGCCACTGATACTCCAGTGACTTCCGATGATGAACCTGCGGACTCCGACTGAATGTAGCTACCAGATGTTTTGTTTGCTTTGGTTACCTTCTCTACTGAATGTACATTCCAGGTCTGAAGATGGGCACATTGTCCATTTGAGTTCGGTTTCGAGGTTTAAGAAAGTGGAGTCTCAAATTCTGTTCAATCATTCGTTCCTTTCTGATTGTTCTATTCTTTATCATTAGCCTGGATGTAATATATCTCTGAGAAGGGGAGAAACATAGAATTGAATGCGCATTCCTAAGACTGCTTGAAAAGAAACCATCAAGTGCTGGAGGGCGACTATCATTTATGCAGAATCAGAGATCCACAAGAGGGGGTGGGAGGAGCCAAAGATGTTAGACATGGTTTCTGTAAGACCAAATGAGGCAGAGAATTTATTAGTACAGACGAAAGATTTGATCATTCCTGAATTATGCTGGAACTAAATGAAGTTCAGGTTGTTTACACCAATTGTGGTGGCAAAGCTTTAACTGAAGACTGCTTTGTGGCTGCTTGATACTTGAATTGGTAGTATATTGAAGTTCTCTTTTTTAAAGTTGGTCGCATGTGGACCTAGTTTAGATTAGCATTGTGTCAGTGGGCATGGCTGTGACTAGCAATAAGCATCAACTATGTTGGATTGAGTCAGTGGTTTTGGTAGTCTTCTTGCTGTACAGTATATGGTTAATGATGTGAATTGAGAAGATTTCTCTGCTCTTTTATGGTCCTATCAAATGCATTGTGTGGATATAAGTTGATGCAAAAATATTTCGTTTTATAGTCTAGGGTTTTCTAATCGTAAAGGGCTCTGCCACTTATCGTAGGCTCTGATACCAAGTTTATTATGCTCTAAATTCCAAGTATCCTTGACCACCACTTGGCTACCACTCCCATCGAGTGAACCCTTTATCCATTAAAGTTAGTTTTTTTTTTGTCTTTAAGTAATTTTATTGCAAGTACCAGTAACAAGTACAGTGCTGGAATTTAGAAGCACTACAGCAGAAAGACTTATATCCAACTTAGAAAAGCTATGTACAAATTAAAGTAAATCATGCACATTAAATGTCGTGTTTATTTGATGTAATTGTTTATGATTATTGCAACTTTCCTTATGCAGTGAACATGTGTGCAAACTAGTTACATATTATGTCCAAAGTCAGAGAATTTTACTTGAAGTTATTTGGAAGCTAAAGAAATTCAGTACAAAATTCCAAATATTGGCCTTTCAATATGAATGGAAATTTATAGAATCTCTTTCAAGTTTTGAATAATGTTACAAGTAATGGAGGAACTAATGGTTCAAAAACAGACTCTGAGTGAAAAGGGGGATGCCTATAACCTACAGTAAGATTGTCAAATGTAACCTCCTTACCAATAATCTCCACAAGAACAACAGCCATCTTTGAAGTGATGAAACCTACTGGAATCGCGCACAATTATTTCTCGTTTTTCATCTGGGATATGTACTTAATAGCCATGTGACAATCACCACAAATTCGTAAATTCTTCATTATCCTGATTGGAAAACCCTCCGGGGTGTTCATCAGTGCAAAAGCAATGGCTAATTTTTCACTGTGATGGACCAAGTTATACTCTTTTTCCTCTAATTCCATGTCATGCAAAACGGATCCTATATCAGGAACATAGCCCTCTAACTTCAGTTGTGCAATCAATTCCTTTAAGTATACATCAACCTCGTCCGATTGTGGATGAGATTTATCACCAATAATAAAGTGGTGAACCTGGTTCTTCAACTCCAGCCAGCTTATTCCTGGTTCTTTCTTTACTCCCCTATCCTTCATTGATTTCCTCACTTCAGAAACACTCTTCCATCTTTTTAGCAGATGCTTGAACATTAGCAAGGAGCACATACGAAGCAGAATCCTCAGGATCAATCCTCAAAACTTCTTCAGCTATGCTTCTAGCCATATCTGCATTTTTATGAATTTTACAGGCCGACAGCAACGTCTTCCATATGACACCATCTGGCTTCACAGGCATAGATCTAATAAGAGCTTCAGCCTCCTGCAAACAGCCTGCTCTTCCTAGGAGGTCAACCACACATGTATAGTGCACCAGTTGAGGCTCCACATTGTACTTTTGCACCATTAAGTTGAAAAATTCAAGCCCTTCATCCTTCATCCCACTATGACTACAGGCATAGAGCAAACTCAAGAGAGTAATATGGTTAGGTCCTAGTCCTTCCTGGTCCATACGATGAAACAACTCAACAGCATTCTTTTCCCATCCCATGAAACCCATAAGCAGAAATCATAGCACTCCATAAAACAATATCAGCTTCCTCCTTTCCTCGAAAATCTTTTTAGCTTCATCTAGACACCCACATTTTGAATACATGCTAATCAAAGAACTTACAACTGCAACCACAGAAATTGCACCAGTTTTTATAACGTCAGAATGAATCTGCTGCCCCTGTCCTATTGTAGCCAGCTCTGAACACGAGCTGATCACGCTAACAAACGTTATCTTATCCGGTCTAAACCCAGCGATTTTCACCAAATTATACAGCTCCAATGCACCTTCGAAACACCCATTCTGAGCCCTACCAGCCATAAGAGTATTCCAAGCTGCCATAGTTTGATCTGGCATCGACATGATCACAATTTCTCCCTCTCTTAAGCTACCAGACCTCATATACATGTGTACAACGAGCTTGCAACAACAAAATCGCCCTCTAAGCCCAATTTCAATCCACAACCATGAACCTGCCTGCCCTTATTCAAATCCTTCAAACCAGCACAACCTCTTAAAACACTTCCAAGAGTAAATGCATCAGGCAAGTAACCTAACCCATACATCTGCGAAAACAAACTCAACGCCCTCTCATTAAACTCAAACTGAGTCAACCCAGTAATCATACCATTCCAAGAAGCCAAATTTTCTCACCCATTTCATCAAACACTTTAGAGGCAGTATCCAAATCGCCAATTTGAACATACCCACCAATCAAAATGTTAAAAGACATGACATTTCTCTTAGGCAATTTATCAAACAGTGAAACTGCAGTATCTAGCTGACCCATTTGAGTAAGCATTGAGCAGGTGATTGGAAACAAACTTGTCCCTGAAACACCCAGATGTTATTACGAGAGAATGCAGCTGTTTGTGAGGAGAAGGACTTTTCTTGGATGCATGCTTGTAAAAGGTAAGAGAAATGAGATGGGTTGTCCCATATTAAGAAAGAGAACTTGTTGAAAGCTTCTTTTACGTAACCTTGAGAACATAGAATTGAAAGCTCAGTGGCGGCTGCCGAGAACCGGCGAGTGTTTGCTGACCGGAGGTGAAGAAATCTCAGAGGTCTCACACAAGACTGTCCCATTCATTTGAGCTTATTTTGGCATACCTTTATAAGTTGTCTATTGATTTGTTTTTTATCTAAAAGAATTAACATAAATAGCCGTAATATATGTAATTGTATAATTTTGTATATCGACTAAATAAATCCGACTGGTTATTTAAGCAAAGATTATTGTTTGAACTTCTATTGCCAGAGATTGTTCCCACTCGTTAACAATCATGTGTAGGTAAACTCAACATTAGAGTGTGTTTTTAATATACATGGGTGATAGTTTAAGTACATAAATAAAACAATGTATAGTTAAAGATAATTCCTCTTAGATCACTTATCTCAAATGAAATAAGTAGTAGTTTATTCTGGGTCAGACCCCACTTTTGGAATCATATTAGTATGTTGTTGTTGTTGCTATGAGAGGCTCAAGGGTATGAACTTATTCGTACCTGATGTTTAAACTAACCCCTCGATGAATTGGGTCATGACAAGGAGTTTGTGCACTGAGTAATGCTCAAAGCAAGGGAAACAACTCATAACATTACAATGAAGAAAAGACTAGTTCTATTTCAAATGTGAAAAATTGCTTCCAACACAAATGCACAAAAGTGTTTTAACTTTCTTATAGTCTATTGTTTATACTCTAGATCAATTAGGTGGATAAGTGTATATGAATTGTACAAGTTGCAGTATATGTTCAAGCTATTATACAGCTGCTGGGGTAGGTACAGCAGCAGGGACGCGGTTTTCAGCAGGAATTTCAACAAATTCGAGAGAATAGCACGGAATTCATCTCCAGTCATCGTCTCCTTTTCAAGAAGGACTTCCACAATCTTATCAATTGCTTCACGGTTGCTGCGGATTTGGCTCAATGCAATCTCATATGCACTGTCTGAAAGCTTCTTCACAGCAACATCAATGTCTTCAGCTAGCTTTTCTGACATTGAGTTCCTGGCCATCATTCTCATGATTACATCACCACTTTGGGCTGAAGTATCCATGAGTGACCATGGGCCAAGTTCAGACATCCCAAAAGTGACAACCATCTGCATACACCGTTTGTCATTTTACAGGACTAAGTCATCGAGAACGAGATCTTCAGAATGATAAGTTTCACACTTAAAAAAGAAGATAAAACTACCCGCTCCGTTCCAATTATGTGGCACTATTTTGTTGTTAGTCTTATCCAAAATGAATGTCACGTTTCTATATTTGAAAACAATTTTAACTTTAGAATTCTCATTCATAGAAATTTCATGGCATGTTTAAGATCACAAGTTCCAAAATCTTTCAAACTATACCACATAAATTGAAACAGAGGGAATAACTATATCGCTCATTATCTCTATAATCTTTTGAAGGAAAGGGGGGAGTATAGGTTAATTCAAACCAATCAATCTGTAGAGTTTCTAGTCTCCACAGATTACCTCAACATATATTCCGTTCCAGAATCCTTAACACGAAAAATACAGTGAACATGTATACCTGTTTTGCCAAACCAGTGATCTGCTGCAAATCACCAGCAGCACCAGTGGTCACTTCAGGTTCACCAAAGATCACTTCTTCTGCAGCTCTTCCACCAAGTCCACCAACAATTCTAGCAAAGAGTTGCTGCTTGGATATTAAGGTTGGGTCATCTGCAGGAATGAACCAGGTCAAACCTTTTGCCTGACCACGTGGGATTAGAGTGACCTTTTGTACAGCATCATGCCCTGGAGTGAGAGTTCTGCAAGGCAAAGAACACATAGTGCCATTAGAGGCTCACCAGGATATTCTGTTGAAATCACTGCTGGGTAATTAAAATGGCAACACAATAATAGAGTCATAATATTGTCATAAAAATGCTTATATGATAGATGCAAATTGGGAGCTAGGAGTAAATAGCTAATGGTGCAGTACGCACCCACAGATGGCATGTCCAACTTCATGATATGCCACCAGACTCTTGCTCTTGCCATCAGTCATGACTGTTCCTTCCATACCAGCCACTATCCTATCAATTGAATCATCAATCTCTTTGGATGCGATTGCTGTCTTACCACGTCGACCTGCAAGAATGGCTGCTTCATTTAAGAGGTTAGCAAGATCTGCTCCACTGAAACCAGGTGTCCTCATGGCTATGACTTCAAGAGACACATCTGAATCAAACTTCTTGTTGCCGGCATGAACCTTTAAGATATCTGTTCTTCCCTTGATGTCTGGAACATCCACGGATACCTAGATAAGAGCTGTAAATTTTAGTTTCTTGCAAAAGTCTCAGTTAAAAAACGGAGGCAAGGACAGATGCTTACTTGTCTATCAAATCGTCCTGGCCTCAGCAAAGCAGAGTCAAGAATATCTGCACGATTGGTTGCCGCAACAACTATTATACCAGTATTTCCTTCGAAACCATCCATTTCAGTCAATAGTTGGTTCAGGGTCTGTTCCCTTTCATCATTTCCTCCTCCAATTCCAGTCCTCTTTGCCGCCCAACAGCATCAATTTCATCAACAAATACAATGCAAGGAGCATTTTCCTTGGCCTTCTTGAAAAGATCACGGACTCGAGAGGCTCCAACACCAACAAACATCTCAACGAATTCTGAGCCTGAAATTGAGAAAAATGGAACACCTGCTTCACCAGCAATTGCCTTTGCTAGCAAGGTTTTCCCAGTACCAGGAGGACCAACAAGAAGAACACCTTTTGGAATACGAGCCCCCACTGCAGTAAATCTCTCAGGTTTCTTCAAAAATTCTACGACCTCCATAAAATCTTGTTTTGCTTCATCTACACCAGCAACATCATCAAATGTCACACCAGTGTTTGGCTCCATTTGGAACTTAGCCTTTGATTGACCAAATGCTAGTGGGTTACCAGGCCCACCAGGACCTCCCATTCCTCCGTTAGACCGCCTTGATAGCAGGAAAAGACCACCAATCAAAATAAGCGGGAAAGCCAGATTTCCTATCAAGTTGAATATGAGAGAACCTGAGTCCTCTTGAGCATTGTGAGCAGCAAAATCAATGTTCTTTTCCGGAACTTTTGAAGGAGTTCCTGGCTGAGTCCAGGTAGTTGTACCCTAACTCTTTGCACCCGGTTTCCCAATTCTGGAGATACAGCTTCTACAATAGCTATGGTTCCGTTTTCAAACAAATCTACTTTTTGCACCCTATCCTTGTCCAGATACTCCAAAAATCTAGAATAAGACATCCTTGAGTTAGAAACACCTTGCTCATCAGCATAGGCTTTCCCATTACCTAACAAAGCAGGCACTCCAAGCCCAACATTTCCAAGCAATAATTTGAGAAAGCCTCTTCTTCCTTCATGTGGCCCTTGCTGAAGGGATGCTTTTACAACTACTCTTGATGTTTTTCTAGATGATGGAAGATTTGAGGAGTATGAAATTTTTCTGCCATAGATCCCCTTCCTAAAAACTTTCTGTGTTCTATGGGTAAACAAATCATTTCCTGCTATGCATACTGATGAAGTAGCCATGTTGATACACTCAGAAAAGAAGCAAGAACCTGCACAGTTCACTTCTAATGATAAATCTGCAAAGGAAACATGATAAAGTTGACAACTGCAAGTTACAAGGAAATAAATCAATCAGGCAAAGGACTGACATCATGCCCATAAAAATTACTTCAAAAATTATTGGGAAAACACTGGTATGACAACTTTTTCCCTTTTGTGTTCTTCATCTCAAGTAGCACTGATCTCAATGATGACAATTCAGCAACCCATTTTAAGCTTATTTCATCTATCAAAAAGAACTCCTATATCCCTTTATTGATGGCATGTAAATGCTTCGCAACTGATTTTGGAGGTAAACCTATATTACATGAATCATTTACTTTTGGAATACCTGTATCAAACAGATCTGATATAGGTATGGGTTATTCATGCATATTCTTTAAAATACACGAAAAATTAATAAGGAACTACAAGCATACATAACGATACTTGCACACATCTGTACTCTATTGGTTTACCATGTATATAATACAAGTATAACAAAGAAAAATAGTTTAAAACATGAATCTCCATTTAAGTTTTAAAAACCCATAAAATATCAAAAGAATCCTCAAATCTTCACATTTACATAGATAGTTAAAAAGAGACATGATTCCGAATGCTTCTTTCAATTTCAAATTGTGCAATTTGCAAGAGAGTGAAGGAGACCCATCCTTAAAGTAAAAATCACTCGTTTTAAGCCTTCGATTATTTCCAATTTCAACATTTCCTCTAGAAAAATGTTAGCTTGGCACCTGGGTACCTTCCCTCATAATTAACCAAAATATGAAAGTGAGACAAGTAACAACACACTTTGTTATGCCAAAATTTCAAATCCAAAACCAACCTTGAAGTAAAAAATCCCTTTTCCCAATTTCAACTTTCATGAAACTATGGCAAATCTATATTGTTTTTGGTTTCCCACCCAGTATCCAATACCCACTTCAACGCCCAACTAATCCAGGTTCACATATCGAAAAGTCTATTTTCAGAGCTAAAGTGCAAACTAAGCCAAATCTTAATGTGGGTGTCTCTTTTCATATACAAACTACAGCCTACAGGTGAAGGATCATCCACTGAGGCATTATAACAAACAATTATTTCCAATTTCAACACTTTCTGTAGAAAAATGTTAGCTTGGCATCTGGGTATCACTTCCCTCATCATTATCCAAGCTATCAAAGTGAGACAAGTAACAACACACTCAGTTATGTCAAAAATTCAAATAAAAAATTAACCTTGAAGTAAACAAAAATCCCCTTTCCCCCATTTCAAGAAACTAAGCCAAAGCTATATTCTTTTTGATTTTCGCACCCAGTATCCAGTACCCACTTTTTTTTTTTTTTTTTTTTTTTTTGAAAGTATCCAGTACCCACTTTGGAGCCCAACTAATCCAGATTCGCGCCAAGTGCATATTTTTTTGTGTGTGGGGGTGGGGGTAAAGATCAAACTAAACCAAATCTTGATGTGGGTATTTCCTTTTCATTTACAAACTACAGCCTACATGTGAAAGATCATTCACTGAGGCATTGTAACAAACAGTTTGTGAGCCAAACATAAAAGTGCAGCTAGTAACTTCAAATTCAGAGCTAAAGCATTCAAATACAAGTCTAGCAGTAGTAGAAGAGTAAGAGAAAGTACCTGATAAGTTGAAAGAGGAAAGATTACTCAGTAACAGAAAGGGTTGTAAGGGAAGAAGATGATGATGAAGAAGATGAGTTGTAAGGTTAATTTAGAGGGAACAAATGTGGCTTGGGATTTGGGTACGTGGCTTTATCTCAATGAATGATTCTGAGATATATTTTCTGAGAATGTTTTTGGATTTTCATGGCAGATTTTCATCGATCTGAGTGGCCAGTAATTTAGTCAAATTGCTTCTATTTCTTGCCTTTGGTGGTTTTATCATAACCATACAAGCAATTTATGTGGTGTATATGGGGGGACAATGAGCTTAGCACTTTGTTTAGATGGTTGTCATATCATAATTTCATAATATATCGTATTATATTATATTGTGTTGTATTATATTGTATTGTGTTATTTTAATGAAACAACTGATAAATGTATCGTTCTCTTTCGTTATCTAATGTCATATATCCATGATTTGAATGATAAATCTATAAGAAATTGTAGGGTATGTGGTACAACTATTATGAAAAGAAAATATTAAGGTAACGATACAATTACACCAAATCAGTCGTTATACAAAATGAGTCTTATTGTGTTACCAAACGACGGATGTAAACGATACGATATGATAAAATTTAAGTAACAATCAAAACAAACATTGTATTTAAACTAATAATACAATATAATACAACGGGTAACAACCATCCAAACAAAGTGTAGATGGAATTGTAACTTCTGTAATTTTCTGTTTGTATGTGTTGTTAGTTTAAATATAGTATATTTATGTTGATTGTTAAATTTTTTGTATTGTATTCCCACCCAAAAACAAATTGGGTAGAACTGAATAACATTTGTTTAGATCTTGTATTTTTTTTTTTATAGAAAATGATTTATTCAATATTTGCAAAATTATTACTAATTTAGAGCTTAGTAACAAAAGATAAAATTCAATACTTCTAAACTTCAAATCTTAGATTCGTCTCTGACCTTAATAGAAGAGTTTGATTAAGAGTAGGATGAAATTTTTTTAAGTTTAGTAGCTTTATAATTTAGTTAGTATGATGCAGTGAAATAGTTTAAACTACTCCCTCCGTCCACTTTTATTTGTCATGTTGTGTTTTTTTAAAGTCAATTTGACTAAAATTTAGATATTCAAAAACTATATGAAAAATACTACAAATTACAATTTTTTACATATATTGTATGATGAAAAAATACATCATAAAATGTTAGTCAAAGTTTTTATAATTTAACTCTAAAAAAATAAACTATAATAATTAAAAGTGGACGGAATTAATATGTACAAGACCTTTAATTGGAAATTAGTCATCCTAAAAGGATTAGATTTGTTACTTTTGATGGACAACTTGCTTTTATATATAAGCATCTGAAGAAGTGACTGCAATTTCAATATACCTCTCTATCCCGATTCATGTGACAGTCTAAATTTCAATAGTCAAACCGTATAGTTTTAACTTTTAACCTTTTCAAAATAAAATTTACATACATAATTTGAAAACTAAGTTAAAAAAGTATTATAAATCTCGATAAATTCATAATTCAAGATATTGAAAAGATATATGAGAAAATTACAATCAAAATAAGACTAGTAGTTTGAATCTCGAAATTTGAAAGGTGCCACATAAATTGAGACGGAGCGAGTAATAGATAACAAACAATTGCAAAGTAGCTTGACAAATCTCCGCTTACAAGAATCTAGACCTTATCAAAACATGTACATACATCAAGTTGTGAAAGAGACATTTTTTTTTTATTAAAGTAAGATATAATTCATTTGTAAGACAGAACAAATACATGTTCTGTTTGTGTGTTCATACAAGTAATAAACCAAAGGCAAGTAGTAACATTAGCCTAAAATTTAAGCAACACCACTTAGCCTCTTGTTAATCTTGGTAAGAGAAGGGATCTAATTTGATCCAATTCAAAAGTTTCATCAAATGCTCTCATTATAGAAATCAGGCTCCTTTCCATCATCAGTTCATGTGGTGGCATTGTGTTTGTTGCTCTACTAGTCCTTGGCGCCGATGAGTCTGTTGTGTCCTGTTTCATTCTTTCACAGATAGCAAATCGACAGACAGGGCACGAGCCATGATTTGTCACCCATGGAACGATGCAGTCTTCGTGGAACATATGACTACATGGTGTGACTGTCACCATTTCTTTAGGCTCAAAATCTTCTAAGCAAATTGAACATCTTTTGCCATCCTCATCCTTGCTCGATTCGTTGGTGGTAGTGTTGTTCATGTTATTGTTCAAGCCTCTAAAGTAAAGGCCAACTTGTTTTGCAATTTTTGCTTGTACAGGATTGTAGATTTCTTTCTTGAGCTTATTCAAGGTTGCCTTTTGCTCATTTGGGCTCAATTTTGATTCATCCCTCGACGTTTCATTGCTCTGCATAAACCATGGAGGAGGAGGAGAATCAAATGGAAGTTGGCTTGGTCTCTGATATGATCCATGTCTTGGTACATCATCATTATGGACTAGAACGCGAGCAGGAGGATGAGTTAGCCTACGTCGTGGTTGGCCTGGATATGGATTACTGCAAGTGGTTCTTGAAATGATCAATCTTGTATTTTGACAAAAATAAAAAGATAGAACAAAAGTTTACCTTGTTGCACCAGTAGGTACTAGAAATGGTCTCTCTGTTACAGGCAACCATCGATCATGAACGACACGTCTAGGATTCTGTGCAACACAAAAAATCAAATCAATTATAGGAGCTTTCTTTAGAGTCGGATTCAGGATTTAAATTTGATACATTCAACCTTTAAAGTTCTCAACATTGAACTAACATGTATATCTATGTTTCATGTCGAGAATACCTGAGGGATATCTCGGGGAGGCGGAGGACGAGGGAAAATGGGTTGCCATCTGTGCTCAGGTCCATGTGAATTAGGATCATGCCACTCTCCATTGCTCCAATTTTCATATGGTGTAAAATTATGAGGCCTGTTACTGTTCATGTTTGTAGAATTTGCTCTTGATTACCCTTATTCAGTTTTGGAGAATTAATGGCACAAAATATTTGATGTATAGCAGCTTTTGAGTTTCTCTTTAAATTACTACTATAATACTGTGTGTTGAGGTGAAATGTTATTCTTTTTCTCAATCAAAAGGTGCTTGTCTAATAGAGAAGCAAAGAATCCTGTTCTTGGCTGTGTGTTGTGTAGTTGGTATAAGTGACTTGGTTCTAGAGATAGATTCTTTTCATCATTTAACTTGGGGTGTGTTTGATAAGGAGGAAAACATTCTTCGAATTTTCTCGTTGATCAAAATTTTTGAAAAATATCTTCTTTAAAAAAAATGCTCATTTTTGCTTATCTAGTATGAAAAATCAACCGAGAGTTTATCACCTAGTTCCTAATTTACCCTTACTATAAACTATAATCATTTCCCTAATCATTAAATTTACTACTCCCTTTGTTCAACAATAGTTGTCCACTATTGACTTGAGACAAAAATTAAAAAGCAGTAAATGATAGAGGTAATTTTACCAAAGCACCCTAATTAAATACTCCCTCCGTCCATTTTTAATCGTCATAGTTTCTTTTTTAGAGTCAAACTATAAGAACTTTGACTAATATTTTACGATGTATTTTTTCATCATATTGATATGCAAAAAGTTGCAATTTATAGTACTTTTCGTATAGTTATTGAATATCTAATTTTTTATTTATTTAAAATATCGAATTAATGTAATCTAATTTAACTTTGAAAATGAGTCAAATTGACTTTCGAAAAGCGCAACCATCACAATTAAAAGTGGACGGAGGGAGTATAAGTCATTTAAACTTTGAAAAATGAATAGTATTTAATAGCAAGAGTAAAATAGACACAAATTATAAATTATTCATTGATTTCATAAACTGAACAAGTATTGTTGGATATTCCAAAATAGTATAGTGGACAAGTAAAGATGGACGAAAGGAGTACTAAGATTGTCATTCTATTTATTGCTCGTGTGCTAAGTCAATACCTTTTTCCGGATAATATCTTCTGCTTACTTAGCAAACACCAGAAAATAAATAACTTATTTCCGCATGCTCTATTTTCCTCCATATCAAACACACCCTTAAGTGACTTTCCAGTGCAGCAAGATAAACGGATGACAATTCCTGTCTTTCACTGTCTTCTCGTTTTACAGAGTTTTGATGAATCAGATATTTGAAATTTCAGAAGCAGAACCGTCATAAGTGAGAAAGGAATCAAATTCTAAAGAACGGAAACTAGAGGAGATTGAACGTAAGAATAATAAATTCATGGAGTGGAATGCTCACGGAGGATTCATATAGTCGAGCTCAACTAGTTTAACATTGAGGCGTAACTGATACATATGACTTTGACATTATGCTTATCAATGATATAACAATAACACATAAGCAGAAGAATTTGACATGATCATTTCGTATAAAAATGTAGCAGCACTTGTTTTATCTTTGTTTTGAGACAGGGAAAAGAAGGCCTAAAACCAGACAAAGAAAGCAAATTAACGAAAGAATTGGTCGAACAAGCCAATCAAATGTCTTACGTTATAGCACTCGTAAACTGAAGAAAACTATGTTCTTGGAGAACTTGTAGCAATGACGAAACAAATCATATGTAGTTAGTGCGAGCTGAGGCACTGTCGAACCTGGTGCGAGCCACCTTTGGAAAATCAGAATGGTTTCAACCGTTGCCTCCAGACATCATTTTCTGTGTCTTGACTGACGTTTATATCAATTGAGTGATCCTAAAATTACCAGATTAATATTAATATGTGACATGACATATACTAAAGCTAGAATACTGGACTAGGCGTGTGCACTAACCTGCTCTTCCTTGCTAATCCTTTCGACGACAGTTACTTGCTCATAGTTGCTGACAAACAGAAATTCCAGAATATAGAGGCCATAGACATGAACGCAACACGAGCTTGAAGAGGAATCGCCCTATGATTTTTAAACACAGAAGTTGTCATATTTCATTATACTAAAGACTATTCAGTTACTAGTTTAACCACATAACTCAACCTGAATGAACTGATATTAGCAGTAGCATGTTTTCAGATCCAAATAGGTGGAAAGAGAGAAACATGTGATTTGCATATGCCTTTTGCTAACAGTTTGTCTGATGATAAAGATCAATAAAATTTAATAACACCAAACCACAAATGAAAATCCTTTCAGCAGCCCAAAAAGAGAAATTTACAACTGCCAATGAGGAATCTGATGACAAAACAAGTGTTCTGTGAGATCAAGCGATAGGGCTGCACGTAATGACATATCCTTTGTGGAGATTAATAATCTTACATGCATGCTCACACCCAATGCAGATGCGTGACAAGTCGTTTATGTAAAAGCAAAACACTCTAAATTCTCAGAAAACAAGCTTAAAGCCAGTACATTGACTGCAGGTGCACAAGTCATAGCTCAAAATACAGTAACACTACCAACATATGGACTGTATTACTGAACAAATGCTGAATGCAAAGAAAGATGAAACGTAAGAAAACAATTCCAGAAACGGAACAGTTTAGATGTGACTTCTGGCATTGATACTAATTGAGGTAGTGAGCATGGTATGCAAGGGTAATAGAGAAGATATCTAAGCAAATGATGTAAAAATAACATCTATGATCTCAGGAAAAACATTTTTACGAGAATGAGAAGATCTCCATTATAGCTTAGACTAACAGAGATTATGAGAAGTTTTTGTTTTATATCTGTCCATCTTTTGGGATGAGAGTTGGGGAAGGGGCTAAGGAGTAACAGACATACCAAAAGTTCAAAATGCTGACAGGGATCCAGAACCTAAATCCTGAAAGAGAATGAAGGATGAAATCAAACTTCACTAGGGAGAAGGAGTTAAAGCAACCGGCAAAGGTATGTCATATGGAAGTGCTTACCGAACAATAAAGTTGGAAGGGCATCTTTCTGATACTTGTTTGGAAGTTCCGAAAGTTTCCCCAGCCATAAATTATTCCATGCAAAGATAACAGCTATTACAGAAGGACCTAGCACTATTTGGTTTAATAAAACCTGAAACAAAGAGTATTAAAGGTACTAGTTAGAGGGACAGGTCAAACTCATATAGAAGCAGTTCTTTCTTCATTGGTAGGTCAAGCTCATCATGAAAGAGGTTCTTCTCAGAAGCATAACTACCTTCATCATTACATTCTCCACGCTTTGCTTGGGCATACATCTGTCAAGATACGAGTACCATGCATAAGTACCAGGACCATATAACAAAAATCCATATGAAGCCATCCGGATGGACCGAAGCCAGTCATGCTCAGATAGGAGAGCACCAATCATATCCTAAAAGGCATATTATAGCAAAAATTCAAATTAGTGTGTGAATACTCCCAAAGTTACATTCTTAATCCAGTGAATCAAATAACAAATGGAAGTCATTGAATGAGAGTGCATAGCATACAACAAGCAAAATTTCTTCTTTTCTTTGAGTAAGTCAAAAAACATGCAAAATATTTAGCTGTTAAGATGTATTAGCAAACATATAGATAAGCTATTGCCAAAATGTGAGAATCAATTCAGTGTACAACTAACATCAACTCCTAAAGTTGGATATTATGTTTAAGAACAGAAAATCCAATGATCACCACTTTGAATAGTTCATTAAGAATATGAAATTTCCCAAAGGGGTTGATTGGTCAACAAATATTGACAGAAAGACAAATCTTTTATCAAGTAATTGTACATAATAAATAGGTCAAGTAATTGTAAGGTTGCCAATATGCAAATGGAGCTGGCGTATGGTGTAGTGATCAATTAAGGAAGCGTTAGTTGTGAAGCTTGAGAGGGTGCTAAAGGTGGATGGAATATTGACCTTTTTCTTGGTCTGTAGATGAGGGCAGTACTAAGCACCACACGGGAGAAGATTTCTCCATTTGCTTCTTCTCTGGTAGGAGTACAGGAGAGTACTTCCTTATTAACCCCTACCCCTCACCCACTCCACCCTTCTGAGAATAAGATAATCAAAAATATCAAAGGATATGCAAACTCTAGCCTCCCTAGTCCCAACATGCAAAAGAGAATAAAAGAAGAAGCTGATTAGCAAGTAATCCCTTTCCTTTTTCCTAATTGTATGTAGTGTCAACAGCACAAATACAAGCAATAAATCTAGAATTTCTTTTTGCTTGGCTTTCTTTTCTCTTTTTGGAAGCATGCGATATTGTATACCTCCACATGGATAAGTTAATAGACACTGGCAGGTCAATAATAATGGAACAAGTTAATCACTGGAAGAGTGATGACTGAAAAGACCATCAACACGTTGTGCTTAGGAAGACAAAAGCCAATAGAAATACATTGTTTTCAAGCCTGTTGTCTATAGAGGATCAATAGCTATAACCTAATTACAAATTTAAGTGTTGTTACTGATAAGGGGGGAAACAGAAGGCACACATATATAGTACATGTGACTGGTTAAATCACAAACACTATGTGCCAAAGAGATTGACCATAGTAGAGTGCATGTAAACCATTTTATGCAAACATGTTCTAAGCATGATGCTCTTCAAAACCGGAAATTCTCAGCTGCTAATGTTTTGAAACCTCAAAAGAGACTAGTGATAGACAGAACACTAATCTTCGAAAAGAGATTAAAGCAGGTAAAGCACCAGCTGAAGGGAGGCTAAGGTTGTCTCAGAAACTATCTTTTCTTAAGCTTTTTAATTTGGCTACTTAAGGTAAAATTACATACCATATGAAATTACTTCTTGGGTCATGTAAGTCTATAATTCAATAACAGAGTCAGAGAAAGAGGATATGTAACCTATTTAAAGACAGAGACAACTACGATGAGAAGACATAAAAAAAACATAGATAAGTAACCATATGGATTGGGCTAAGAACCGAAAGCACATACACTAGGGGAAAAAAAGATAGGCCTAATGAGCCTATTGATTAGGAATAAGTTGTTCCGTTGGAACTGCACCGAATATAAACTGGAACAAAATATGTAGAAATAGGCACATACTTGGACATTGTTAATTCCTGCCTCCCACTTTGCTTGGTTGTTCTTGAAAGCACAGGGAGGCACCACACTCATGCTTCCATAAAAAGACCACCTCGAGGCAATATTTTATACCTAGAATATGAACTATCTTTTGGACAGCAACAAGAATCTATGTGCAATACAGATACACTCTGGCAGACAACAATGACGTTCTAATGATATCTGAGACCATAAATTTCGTTAGATGGCAAACCTCTTTTTCCATCATTTCTTAGATCATTTTCATTTGAATCCCACTAATTACCTCTTCGATCATAAATATCGGTTTCAAACTGATACATCAATATTGATTTGGAATACTTACTATTTATGATTATCAAGAACAGCGATTATGCCAAAATGAGCTCTTTCGTGTTTACTATAATCGCATTAACATGAATTGCTTCAAAAACTATTCTTTCACCATGGAATATCAATCAGCTCTTCATACTTCTCTCAATGCATAAATTTCACCCCATTCAAACTTCTCTTACCATGTAACCAACCTTCTCTCCACTTTCTTCTTCCCTTCATTGTCAAGTATTCAAATTTGACACGTCTGTCCTACACTAACACTATTACAAGCAGAATAGCTTCACCTTTGTTACATCATCAGTCAAAATTTCACTTAATATGAGCTCATCTGAGTTTCTCAACCTAACTCATTGTTAGATAAAAATCAAAAGCAATCAAATTTACCAAGTCATGAACTAACAAACAGACAATTCACATTATCACAACTACCAAACATGACCTTTCATAAAGTTCCCCAAATTCCCAAAATGGGTTCAAGAAATCCAAGTGGGGTTTCAAGAAATACCAACATTTCAAACCCCACAACTCCAAAATCCAATAAATTTGGTTACTTTACTAGATAAGCAACCTTAAATTTCACCAAATTCGAATTTTTTAGAAAATTAACCTTAGGATGAGATGGGTCAGGAAGATTATCTTTGTTCTTGAGCCACCGGTCACGAAGCTGAGCTATGGTGTCACCAGTAAGTGCAAGAGAGCTAGCAGTCATAGCTTGCTTCAAAGGAAAACGATAACCAGCTCCACTATTTGCAACCACTGAATCTGAATTTGACGATTTTCCACCATTACTTCTTCTTCTTCTTCCAGAATTCCATTCTTGAGAATGGAAAAATCCCATTCCCCATAAACTTCCATTTCCACCACTCAATGAACCCATCCTTGTTTTTTTGTCCTCTCCTCTTCTTTCAGAGGAAAAAAAAAAAACAGAGGCGCCGTATAGGGAATTATAGTGTGTATATATATATAGTATACGAGAAATGACAAAATGGTTCCATATTTATAGTTTTGAACAATTTTTGATCCTCTAAGTTTGCTAAAATGTACAAAATAGATAAATAGACCTCGAAATACTTATATAAGTAACAACGATCATGGATACGCAATGAGTATCGTTCACTAGCCAATTTGTGATGGAACGATCGAGTTTAATGTCAATTGGAGTATGTCATCATTTTCAGCAATTGAAGACAATAGTTTCAGCTTTATGATTTGTTCAAACTAATTCTATTTTGACTATTCAGTTGTTTTAGATTTATCTCAATTTAGCTTCCGCAATGGCTATATTCAGTTATTATTATATGTATGAATCTTAGTATCAAGGCAGATCATGAGTTAACTTGAGGTTACTAGTGACTCCAAGCACCGTGTTACGACTAGGGGTAGTCTCAAATCGTGACATTACACTACATACCAAATTTGAATTTTAGGAATCGTTTCACTTACGAACAAAGTTACTCTGAAATTATAATCATGTAATTAATATCGAAACTAATTTATGCTACCTAAGCAACGAGATGAAATGATACCAAGTTGGATAGGATTGTCACCTGAGAGTGAGATAAACTAATATCAAGTTCAAGATTAAAGCCTGTTTGGCCAAACTTATTTTTTCTCATCAAATTAAGTAAAAAAGGCTTATTTTTTTGTATTTGTTTGAAGCCATTGTGCTAGTTTGGACCTTTCTAATTGCACTTAAACTTCGTTGTTCCTAAATAAGTGAATAGTTGTGTCAATGACAAGGACTGATTTAAGAAGGCTTATGGGATGTCTCGTGACATTGCTTTCTCGGAAAAATTTACTAAATATGTATATATGATTAAAAGGGAAAAACAGATAAAATGGATATGTACCACAAGGTGACATTAATTAAACAAAAGTTGTGCTTAGTTCAAGTAGTTCAAGTGGTTAGGGTTTGAAATTCTAAGGTCTAGGTCACATGTTTAAACTTTATGAGCTTTTTTTACCGTCTCTGTCCCATATTAGTTGATCATTATACTAAATCAAGAAAATATTAATTAATTTTTGATATTACCCGTGCAATTAATTATTTTTGAAAGTGTTCACATTTGTTTGTAAGATTTCCAAAAAGCTTTTTAAAGGGAGAATTAATAAAATTATTTTCTTATATATGATTTCTTAAGTACCATGCAAAATGAAAAATGATCAACTAATATGAGACAGAAGAATAGAGATATTCTAGATAAATGTGCATTATATTCTAAAACTAATGTTAAACAATATTCTACACTAAATATAATGTCTAGAATATCTCTTACTTTAATATGCGTATTAATGTCTGATTTCTATTTTAAAAAATGTGCGATTTCACTCAAAACTAAATGTACAACAGTGTAAGAGATATTCTAGATAAATATGCATTATATTCTAAAACTAATGCTACACAATATTCTAAGGTAAATGTAATATCTAGAATATCTTGCACAACAGAATATATGTAAGAGATATTCTAGATATTATATTTAGTGTAGAATATTGTGTAGCATTGATTTTAGAATATTATGCACATTAATTTGTATAATTTACATTAAATGTAGAATATTTTTTCTTGTGTATAAATACCTATGCATTTAGATGAATAAATTGAGACAATCATTCTTTAGTTTCTTTTGTGTTTTTTCTGTTCTCCATATGGATCTCCAACACTATCCTGCATAATAAGCTTTCATAAACACAATGCTAAATCTTAGTTATTACTTTAGCTTTAGATGTAGCTCCACTGCTTCAATCAAACAACACTAAACACTCAACGTATTTGCTCAATAAGAATGAATCACCCGTATCATGGATATCAAGATTCTTCAGTTCTCTGCTCTTTGCTCTTTGGATCATATGATAAAAGATAACTAGGATATAGCACTACCAGAAATTCCTCATTTTTTGTGAACCCAATAGCATCGCTAATCCCACCATTCAGATTCACAACAAATTTCTCCATCCATGACTCTGTTTTACCATACTGGTTCATAACCCAGACAACACCACTATGAAATAATTGATGATCAATTATTTCATAGTGGTACTGTCTGGGTTTTGAATCAGTATAGTAAAACAGAGTCGTGGATGGAGAAATTCGTTGTGAATTTGAATGGTAGGATTATCGATGCTATTGGTTTCATAAGCAATGAGGAATTTCTTGTTGCGCAGTATCCTGCATATCTTTTGTCGCTTGATCCAGAGAACAGGGAATTGAAGGATCTTGATATCCATGGTCAGGGTAATCATTCTTCTTGAGCAAATATACGCTGAGTTTTTATTGTTGCTTGATTGAAGCAGTGGGGTTGCATAATCTGAAGACGCAATAAGATTTAGTGTTGTGTTTCTGAAAACATATCATGCACTATTGTCAGTAGTATAGTTTGTGAGAATTTATCAACTTTTAGTAGTATATATTATAAAGTTGTGAGAATTTGATCGACTTTTAATACCATGTTGTGCTAGATTTATAATTTAGCAGAGCATGGTATAAATTGCTAAATTTATTGCACCATATGAACTTTTAATATGCTTATTGATGTCCGACTTTTGTAACCATCAAGATTAACTGAAATAAATTCGTCATATGTTTAATGTGCAGATATGTCACTGTTTTATTTTTCTGAGAAAAGATATAAAGTCAATATCAAAATTGTCCTGAATTTTTAAAAAGATAACTTAACTTTGCGGGCGTCCTATTACCCTACTAAAATATTGAATATCTTTGTAAGAGGACTAATTTGACCCATTTTCTCACCTGATTTGTGAGCACGTACAACACACACATGAAGGTCTATTTTTGTGCTAAAAACCAATTAAAAGGTGTCACGTTTCAATTCTTTTTTTTTACTAATTATTTACTTCATTTAATTTCATCATCTTCCCAAAACAAACTCAAAAGAGCCGCTTGAACTCTCTCTGATGAAGTCATCATCTTCCCCAAAAACTATTCGCTTTTAATTTTCAGTCAAAAAACTTAATTTGAAATTGTTCAAGGCTTGATTTCTTTTTAATTTCATTTAGTTTTGAGAAATCAAGATATTTTTGTGATAAAGTTTAATTTCTTCTTAAAAATATTATCTTTTTCAAATAATGTAAGAAAACCCGTGAAGTTCTTGGAGAAATGAAAACTTCTTGAAAGAAGCTTCGACCAATGTATAACCTTCAATTCCTTGTTTACTCAACCATTCCTCCAAGAATTTTGACGACGAATCGTAAAGAATGAAGCAGATGATCTCCACTCCACTATCGCCTGACCTAGGAATCGAAGAGACATGAAAAGCTGAGAAATGGGAAACAAAAGAAATGAAAAGAAAGATATTCAATACTAGGTAATGCTTACACGTTCTTGCCAGGTGAGAAAATGGCTCAAAATGGTCCTTTTACAAAGATATTCCATACATTTGTGGGGTAATAAGATGCCCGTAAAGTTAAAGTGTCTTTTTTAAAATTCGAGACAACTTTAATGGTGACTTTATGTCTTTTCTCTATTTTTCTTTGTTTGTTGTTCTCTTCTTCATCTTTATGGCCGAATACTGAATTTCAAATAAAGTGGAAAAAAAAATTAAGAACGAAGTGAAAAGTTCTTATGGTTAAACGGGTCCTAAACTTGGTTATTCTATTGTAAATTGAACCTGCAACTGATAGGCTTGCATAGATACTTGAACTTGTTTTCATCATTTGGTTTGGAAAATGTTGATATTGTTTCTTATTTTTCACTTTTGTTTTATTTTAGTATGACGAAGGCGTGAGATGAGCGTAAATGATTTAGTGAGAATTCATATAGTCGATCCCAACTTGTTTGGGACGGACCTCAACACACTTCTCTACTAGAAATTCCCCATTTCTCCCGAACTCAATATTATATAGCATGTGAAATTCCACCCCCAGAGCCATAACAAATTTCTTAGTCCATGACTCCATTTCACCATACTGGTTCATAACCCAAACAACACAACGATCACACGATTCACCAAGATCTAGATCTTTTTCGTACCAAATCATACAAATTCGACCTCCACGTTCATTCTTAGTACATGAAACCTAATGAATGACTGAGTAGTTTAAGGAAGGGCCACAACATATTGATAAAAATAGTCACACCAAAAGAAAGACAATGTGTGTGAGCCTGCACAAGGTTTCCAAACCTAAGCTTAATGTCACAACGAGCACGGTAAGAAGAGAAGTTTTCATAGAAAATATAATATAGGAAGTTAAATCCCGATTATATTGCTGTAGGCCAAAATTGGGCTAGACCCATCCTAATAATGAATGTGTTCTGCTCGTGGAATAGAAAGAGTTTGTTGCATCAACAAAGTGTATTAGTCAAAAAGGCTTATGTAAGCTCATCCGTTTGTACTCCTAGGCTGTGAAAGAGAGGGCAGACCAGGACCTCCGAGTTTCCATTGATTCTACTCCACTTCCAGTATCTTACCTGAGAGGAAGTCAAGGATATAGTTCGGGGTCTAACTAGAATTTCATTCCAATCTCGATATTGTTGGAGTTGGTCAATTTCCCGTGAAAGCCATAGAAAATGTTATCTACTCCATCCGTTCATTTTTATTTGTTCACTTTGAATTTTGCACTCCCCTTAAGAAACAATGATTAATATGTGCATCCTAAACGTATCTAACGTCAGTAATCGGGGCTTGCTCGATAATTTCTAGCAAAATCATATGTCAAATTTTATGATTAGCACTATGACCCTCAAATTCTTGTAGTATTTGCTTACCTTACATACAAATACTTTTAGGAAAATAATTCCTTTTTACTTACCAAACACTAAATATATAACTAATTTTTTTTTCCAACATACCAAACACACGAGTCCGGCCCAAAAAAGACACTTTTTGGGTATTACATACTGAAAGGGACCCTTCTTAAAAACGCAGACTAAAACGAATACTTCGCCCATTTGTGGGTGGGCGAACTGTGATAAATGAAGTTAGCTCCCGGAAAGTTCCCAAAACACACAAATTCAAATGAGGAGTTCCATTTGGCAGTTCTACAAGCCTTATTAACCATATTTGAACTCACTCCTAACATATAACAAGACACTGCTTACAAGTACAAACTATAGTTTGTGCAAAATAAGTGGAGCACCGTATTGGGGTTGCGTAGTAATAACCGAATGAGGAGCATGCGTATAAGATGGAGACAGTTCGAAGGAGAAACGTTGTAGGATCATAGCCATAGCCATCTTTGCTTCTAACATGGCGAAGTTTTGTCCAATGCATATTCTAGGACCCCATGTAAATGGGAAGAAAGTGACTTGACCCTTCGTTGCACTTGAGACGCCTTCTCTAAATCTCTCTGGATTGAATTTCTTTGCATCTTCACCCCATATCTCTTCATCGTGATGTAATAAGACCACTGGTAATGAGAGTAGCATGCCTTCTGGTAGAGATATATCTCCTAGTACAGCGTCTTCATTAAGCCTGTGTGTAACTGTCATTACTGGAGGGTATAACCTTAACGACTCGTACAAGATCATTGTCACCTGCATATATAACATCAAACAATTGAACTAAAATGCAACTTTTGTCTAATTCAAGCACCACCTACCGATAATACTTACAACTTTTAGATGATTCAATCCATCAAAATCTGGTTTCCGACTCCCAAAAACTTGCAACACCTCTTCTCTGGCCCTTGTTTGCCAATCCTGATACCTGCTCAACAAAATTAGAGTCCATACAAGCAATGCCGATGTAGTTTCTTGTCCAGCAAAATAGAACAACTTGCACTCTTCAATGACTTCTTCAATGCTAAGTCCAAAATCCTTGTCTCCATGCTGTTCGATTTCTTTAAAATTAGATTCGAGCAATATACCAAGTAGATCCTCGTTATTCGCCTCTCCTCCTTTCATTGCCTTCACTCTTTTATCAATAATACCTCTAATTGTAGCCTGAACATGCTTCTCGATTTCCTTCATTCTTCTATTCCTCTTTGTTGGCAAAAAACTACGAAATAGTTCAATAAACAAGAAATCTAGCTATAAGTCATAGCGAGAGTTAATCATATTGCACTTTTCAATGAATTTTGTATACGAGTACTATGACTATAGCTTGAGAACATCAATTTACCTCCACCCTGGGATATAAACTGAGCGTACAGCTTCAATGAAATACTGAGCTTGTTCTGTTTGAAGTTCAAATATTCTTCTACCTTCTTCGTAACTACTGCCAAAAGCTGTTCGAGAGATCACATCACTAGTCAATTGTTGAAGGTGAGGCCATACATCTATCTCGTGTGATCTCTCAACCGAAACAATGTCTTCCCATTTGCTCAGCATCTCAGTACAGCTCAAACAAAAAGCTGGAAGCATATGCTGTTTTTACGAAATGGTTAAGAGACAAGAGTTAATGAAGAGAGACACAACGTAAACAGAATCCGTTGCAGTTACAAACCTTTAGCTTCTCTAGATGGAAGGCGGGATTGATGATTTTTCTATGTTTAGCCCATTTGTCTCCCTCCTCTCTTACTAGTCCTTGTGCAATTAACTTGGTTAACGGATTTGTTTTCGTCTTTTGATAAATGTATGTTTTGGTGAATACTTCCTTTATAAGGTCAGGATCCATGATGAACACCAGTGGTTTTGGACACAACCATATAAATGATTTCTTCCCTGAAAACAGATGATTTCCCTGTTAACTTCCAAATCAAAACAGGGCGTTTTCCCCAAACTTTTATGCGAAAATAAGTGATTTTTCAGGAGTAGCAAAAGCTGAAAAAGTAACTTTTACGTAAAAACTACTTTCGAAACCTTGGTCAAACACAAATTACTACTTTAATGCTGGTGAAAATGTGTTTCTACTCTCCAAAAGTATATTTTTTCAAAAACACATCACACAAAGAAGCACATAAACATATTCTATAAATGTTTGGCCAAACATGCTATAAGACTGAAAGTCAGAAAAGGGGAAAATATTGAAACAACTCTTTATCCATCTCAACAACAACAACAACAACTATAATACCACAAGTTGGGCGACCAGTGGCCTGGAAAGGGTAGGATGTACTCCGACCATAACTAAAGTCCGTTATGTCAAAATTTATAAAAAAACATACCATATTTCTTGATGGTGTCAAGAAAGAAAGGCACCGATCTTTGTGCTATATCATCATCGTAAAGACTCATGGATTTGGATGTAACTTCTTTAATCCTCAGAGAAAGTTCTTTTGTGTCCCCATAAAATATCGAGTACGAATTGCCCTTCACGCCTTGTTCTTTCAGTAACTTCTCCAATTTCTTCGGTCTGAACCAAATCCAGTTCAGAACTCTCCATAGACACAACAATAGAGTAATCGCTATGGCAGAACAAGATGATATTACTATAAATTGAACACAATCCATTTCACAACTAGTATGAATATGGCTACGTGGCTTTATTTTTCTATCTTTATAGGAACTTCCACACTAAGATCAATGTCTACGAAAAATATAATGTTTGACTATTTTAATTGAAACGGAGAAATATTTTATCCTTACCATATTAGTGCAAGGTCATTATCAATGACTAACGAAGCCAAAATGATTAGGTTATTATGAACACGCTGGACCAATTACAATTTTTTTTTTTACTGTGATGTCATGAAACATGATCAAGAGTTTTTTTTATTTTAATGTATACTTTAGTCTTAAGAAAATTTTAATTTAATATATACTCAAGTCTTAAGAAATTATATTTTAATTAATACTTAAGTCTTAAAGACATCGATATACAATCAGCATGGATCCGGCTCGTCTCCATTTCTATTCTCTCTATAATATATTACTAAGGTTGTAGGGTTATAACAATTTTTGAAATCAAATTGATATAATATATTTATTATATAAATTATAGTTAGAGATTTACTTTGGTCAATTAAATCTCAGTCATAGTGTTGGGTTGGCTCTTTTCCCCACACGCCAAACTCATTTTATTTTCGAGAAAAGATGGGTTGTGTTGTTGAAGTTGTTGGTTGTGTTGTTGAAGTTCTTGTTGGTTTAGTACATGATTTGGTTGTGTTTTTGAGTTGAATCTCTTGTATGTTGAGGGATTTTATGATTCTTAGTGTTTGGAGTTGAAACCCTTGAAGTTAGGGTGGCTTGGAGTTGGACAAAGGAGGAAGAAAAGTCGAGTTTTCAGGGAAAAGGGGTGGCGCGTCGCGCCTGCCAGCGCGCCCCAAAAGGGACTCTGAAGTCCAGCCCTTGGGGCGGCGCGCCTAGCAGAGCGCCAGCAGGCCCCTTCTGAGCTTTGTGGTCTGGCGCCCCGCGCCTCTCAGAGCGCCAAGGAAGCCAACCTTTCCCATTCTTTCCCCACTTTTTCATGTATGTTCCTTGGCATTGCACCTATGTTTCATAGTTGTTTCCAACACTCCAAGGTACGTCTAAACGTCAAGAACTCATCCATAAACGTGTGATCATATACCTTGAATCCATAATCCAATTCAAGGCGAGTTCGGATCAAAGTCAAGTGAAGTTAGAAGTCAAGTCTAGAAGTTAAGAAGTAAGTCAAAGCAAGTTTTCAAAGTTGCTCAAGAGTCTTTATTGAACGTTTTAACTTCGTTTTAAGGTTCAAGTTTCAAGTCAAGCGAAGAGTATAGAGTTTCAAGCTAAGTAAAGAGTCTCAAGTTTCAAGTCAAGTAAAGAGTATCGAGTTTCAAGTTAAGTCAAGAGTTTAAAGTTGAGTTCATTTCTCAAAATCTATTAGGGAACTAAGTATTCCCAAAGAAGTTTATAAATGTTTTACATTTGAGTAAGAGGGGAAACATGTTTTCCAAAAGAGCCTTTGGGCTAAGTTTGAGTAATTACCTCAACTAAAGAAAGATGTGTTTAAAGACACTTATGAGCCAAAGTATTTTTTGGAGTAGTATTTGTTATACCCCATTTTAACCAGGTCAAAATAGTGTACAACATTTTGGTGATTTCTAAATTAATAACTAAGTCAAGAAGTCGCCACCTAATTAATTACGGTGAATTAGAGCACCTAAATTGATTAAAGTCATGTCTAAAGTTAAACTTCATTTTAAGGTCTACTAAACATAAGATTCTAGGTAAGGGTTCAACTAATCTAAAGGGAAGGGGTTAGGCATCCTTTAAGATCCATTAAAAATGGTTAACCGGCGAACTTAGTTAATTAAATAGGCTAAGTGTAAATGGATAAATACTAAAAATGTGTAAATGCTAAATATCGAGCAACTTAAATAACGGTGGTTGAAAATACTTTACAAAAATTCTTCTTGTCGAAAATAACATGCAATTAAAATGATTTTGAAAACATAAGTCTTATTCATGTTTGAAAAAGAGGCAAATGAGTTAATAATCGGAGGACCCATTTTAAAAAGAGAAAAGGAGCTTTCACCAAAAAGAGTTGGAAGTAATAGTTAAAAGATTTTGATGATCTTAACTGATTAAAAATGGAACTTCTTTATCACAAACTAAACAGGGCATTGACAATATAAACTAAGATGCAAAAATATTCGCTTAAAGAGTGAGATAGATTTTAAATTTTTTTTTTAAAAAAAATATTACTACTACTCTTTCTTTAGCAAATTCTAAGTTGTACGAGAGGATTGATTAACACTAAAATAGTTAAACTTAAAATGTCATACACAACAAGTAATCAATGCAAATAGCACGTAAGTAGTTAAGAGTAAATAAGAACACATAAGAGATACACAAAATTATTTAACAAGGATAGAGGGAGGAGTGTCCGCACTTCCTCCGAATTCCTCATTTTGTTGTTCGAATGGAATTCTTAGAGAGCAAGAGACACGAACAAAGATGTAGATGCACAATTCGGGTCTCGCGGTGACATCGAGTCCTAAAGTAAGACTCTTTGACTCCGGTGTACATGTAAACAAAGAAAAGAGAGACACACGAGTTAGGCAATAATTTATCTCTTAATCATAAGAAAAATTGTAAATAAAGTAAGAAACTATAACTCTTTCAACATTCAACATATATTAAAAAAAAATAAACTTAAAATCGCGATGATACAACACATATTAGCATAGTTTGGCATTGACGAAAGTGATTTTTAACACCAAGAATGGGTATTGAATGCAACCCAAGTTCTCTGGTAACATTTCTCTCATTTAACATTAATATAATCCCAACTTTTGATCACTTATATGAACAAGGTTCAAAACAGTGAACTAAAATGAGAAATACAACTATATTCAGACTAGTTAATTTGTGAACCAAATTTCGTAAACTCTCTGATTATTTAAACAAAAAAAAAAAACGCAGCAAGCAAGACGAAGACAGATCTTATGAAGATACATACAGATTTAGTTAGAAATACTTTCAAACGAAACAGTGATACACAACTGAATAATTTATAATTCTAAGTCAGACCACTAACTAAAACTCAACATACTCAAATAGAAAGATACATACGATGAACTACAGTAGACCTGAATCGCAAACTAGGGCATAAACTTAGGCCGAATAAGAGATTTTGAACCATGATTTCCACTTTAACAAAATATTCACATAATAGATTCGAGTTTAGAAGAAACTGACCGTTTGTGGGGCAGTGAAGCTGGGGCGTCGGTCAAGGATTTATGCTCGCCGAAATTAATCAAAATAGAAAATAGAGTAGAAAATATTTCTGTAGAACAAAATGATGTTCTGATGAGCGTTCAAGTTTTCATAAGATTTTCTTTGCCAGAAAAAACACCCCCCCTTCAACTGAAGATGCATGGGTATCTTTATAGCCAATAGTTTGAGCGGGAATTGAAGAACAATAGAGTCGTTTGAAATTTGAACAAAAGCTACTCGAATCAGCTTTCTTTGTAAAGAAATCAGAACTCTAAAAGTTTTTTGGCCTTTTGTGATCAGAAATCTTTGAAAGTGAGATAGTTGTTGAGGCTTGCACAAAAATGAGATGGTGAAGTCTGCCATGGTTTAAGCAATTTAGAATTTTTCTTGAAAGAGGAAGAGATGAAAGAGACGTGTGGTGAGGCGCTTGTGAATCCAGATTAGGGCTGCGGTTTTGGGCAGAAAAGTGGGCCGAGATGGACTGCTCGTTTGGGCTGGAAATTGGACAGATTGAGATTAAATAAAAGGGATGAATATGAATAGGCTTTCATGGCCTTTTCCCTTCTTCAAATTAAATCATTTGAGCTTGTAATTTAATAACTAATATAATATATATTACGCAAAAAATTTAGAAATTAAGAAACTTGAAATAAAGTAATGACATATTATTTTAAACAAGACGACATTAAAGTAATAAAAGTAGTATTGATAATAAAAATATAATTTTTTAAAATAGTGAAAATGATAAAAAGATGATTATCATAAAAATAGTAAAAGTTAAAATAATATAGATAATTATGATAGCAATGGTGATAAATGGAAATAATAGTGAATTATAAAGTATTCGACTTATTAGCAATTTAGAAGCTCAACGAAATAAATTAGAAGAAAGGAGGGACAAAATTTGGTGTCAACAGCTTGCCCCTCTTTGACCGGAGACGATGAAAGAGTTTTCGGGCAAAGAAGTTGACTAAGTAACCAATTTTGTCTCGACCAACAAATATAGGCACGGGAAGAGTTTGAGAGGAGTGACACTAAAGGATTTTTAACCTCGAGGGGTCATAAAATGAGTCAATTCAGTTGAGATGTAGAGATGATTATGAAAGAAAATATTGGATAACCTACATTTCACGTGTTCGTGGAATGTAGGTGGAGATGGGTTCGAGAGTAAATCCTTGACCTTTGCTAGCGAGTTTGGTATTCCTCTTCAGCAAATTTGCCCCAGTTCACTGCTAAGAAAAAGTTCCACATTGTAATGCGTCTTCGGTCGCTTTAGACTGATTTTCCTGAAACTCGTGTTAAAATTTGTCATTTAAAGTGAGAGATAAAATTAAAGTGTAAGAATGTATAAATGAATTGTAATATATGTATGTGTGAGAATGGGATGAAGTTGTGTGACTTATGAAAGGCGTGTGGCCAAATGTTGTCTCTAGTTGTCTTTAGAGACTTGGTAAATAAAGATGTCTCTGATTGTCTACAGAGACTTGATGTTGAGAGCCGTCTGGCTTATGATAATGAGGTCGTATGGCCAAGTTGTATCTCCGTTTGTCTTCGAAGACATAATGACATATGACGTCTCTAGTTGTTTTCAGAGACTTGATGATGACTGATGTCTGTAAAGTTTAAGGTAAAGTCATTAAAGTAGGTAAAGTAGATTAAAGTAATTGGTAAAGTAGTGAATAAAGTAAGAGTGTAGCCGTCTGGCTTATGCAAATGATGTAAGATAATGTCTCTGGTTGTCTTCAGAGACTTGAATGATAAATAAGGCCACCGGTTGTCTTCGGGGACTTAATGATAAATGAGGCCTCCGGTTGTCTTCGGAGTCCCAATGGTAAATGATGTCTAATATCCTCCGATTGTCTACGGGGATTAGAATGATAAATGAGGCCTCCGGTTGTCTTCGGGGTCCCAATGGTAAATGATGTATAATATCCTCCGATTGTCTACGGGGATTAGAATGATAAATGAGGCCTCCGATTGTCTTCAGGGTCTCGATGATAAGTGATGTATGAATTTCCTCCGATTGTCTACGGGGACTAGTTGTAATGATGCCTCCAGTTGTCTTTGGGGCTTGATGAAGTCACGCCTTCGGTTGTTTTCAAGGCTATATGTCGATTGTTGTAAATTCTTATTAAATTGCAGGGTAAAATTATTAATAAAGTCATAATAAATTAAAATAAACATAAGTAAGAAAACAAAGTCATGTGACTTATGCCGGAGGAGCCGTGGGCCAAATGGCGTCTTCAATTGTCTTTGAAAGCCTTTGTTGATTCCTGTAAAATTTAAAATAAAGTCGTTAAAGTGAATTATAAATATATTTAATAAAGTAAAGAGTAAGATTAGTGAAGTTGTTCGGTTGTTGTTGATGTCGATGATTGCAATTGGTTGAAAGTCGCATCTGATCTTTGATATTTAAGCTTTGGTATGCAATTTGGTGGATCGAGTGGCGCCTGTAATGGACTTGATTATTATTCAATAAATCAAAGGGATTTTATCTGCAAATTTCGGGTAAAGACATTAGTAAGAATATAAAGTCATGATGAGGTAAAAGAAATAAAGTCAGAGATAAAGTGAAAGGTGGGGTCATTTGGCTTATTTAGGCAAGGTCTCGGAGGCAAATGATGACTTTAATGTAATTCCATAGTGACTTCTTGTATCTTCGTTGTTCCTGCACCCAAAGAAAAATTCTTAGTTGGGAGGGGGTGTTGATTCGTGTTGACTTGAAGCTTGACTTTGTTGGCCTTCCGTCTATCCTGCTTGCTCAGACCTTGTGATCTCCGTTTGAGACTTGGTAGATGAACAATAAAAAAGTATAATTTTATAAAATCGAAATGAGAGTAAATTTATCATTTGAAAGAGACATATGCTATTGCATAGAAAAATATGTAAGTATATGTTTATATGTTGTAAAAAATAATAATATATTTTCTATCAACTCTTAGATTGTGACAATTTTGAAACAAAATGAACGTCCTTTGTCTATTACTTCTTGTCAAGTAGCGGCCTATAGCTTGACAAAGGTGTCCAGTCATTCCTCGACCAAGTTTTCCAAAATCGCCCAGTGTTGATTTCAGAGAAGTATACTAAACTTATGTTGTGATGAGACCGAACCTTATATAGGTTGCCTACGTATCTCGCCAAGAGAATCAGGTCAGAACGTAGTTCATGTACATAGAAATGATTTGGAATTTTCTAATAAAGGGGCCGAATCCGATTTGGATTGCCTACATATTCCACCAAGGAAATCAGGCCATGTGTAGTTCAAAATTACATAAATAGTTCAAGAATTTTGAAATTTTACCCTAATGTGACTGAACCGTATGTGGGTGGCCTACGTATCCCACCAAGGGAATCAAGTCAGGCGTAGTTCTCCTATTACAAATAAGAAAATTTAGAAATGTTCTATTGTAAAACCGAAGCCTATGTGGGTTGCCTACGTATCCTACCAAAGGAAATAGGTCAAAACGTAGTTCGTGAATTACATGAAAAGTGGGAGTTACATTCAAAAGAAACCTATCTAAAGTCACCCTTTGGTGTAGTTTCTTGACTTCTCTTGAATGGAAAACTTCATGCTCGAATATTACCATGTTGTCATGTTTCTTGGTCGATTGCTCAACTATAGATTGTCTTCACATCCTTTGAAATCTTGCTTGGCTTCAAACTTTGTTCAGTTGTTTCATTACGTCACAATCATAAAGTTGATAGATTTAATTTGAAAATTAATATATAAAAGAAAAATGAAAGTAATAAGTAAGAAGTAATTAAGAAAATAGGAAGTGCATTCATAGATTTTGCAATTAAGCTTTCAAAAAAATGAGGCAAAATAACATAAAGTTTTAAGGCACGATCTAAGCCTCGATTTTTTTTAAAATCGTGCTACTCCAAAAAGTTTTACTACTTGCTCAATCTACCAAGACTCCCGGCGAACCAGAGACGAAGTACAAGTCCAATTCTTCAAAGTCTCCTCTGGTTCAAAGACCCCAAATGGTCGGTGTCTCGCTATTGTAGAGAGGCATATAAGATGTTGCAGCAGTAACCTCTATCAGCGCTTGTTCATGGGTTGTCATGATATGAGCATCAAAGGCCGATAGAGTATCAATTTCCACCTTTTCAATGGGCATAATACTTTTGTTCAGCACCACATTTCCCTCTATAGTTATCATGTTCACATCAGCATTTCCATGTTTAGGCAGTGGGTTCTTGTTCACGTTAGGGCCGAGGTCCAAATAAGTTGGATTGCTCCTTCTTTAATCAAAGTTTCAATCTTGTTTTGAGACCATAACAATCCTCGGTGTCGTGTCCAACAACTCCAGAATGATAGGCACAACGCTTGGAACCGTCAAACCATTTTGGAATGGGATCAGGAATTTTCCCTTCAATCGGTTGTATCATGCTGCTTTGTTTTCAACCTCTCGAACAACTGAGCCAATGGTTCGGCTATTTTTGTGTAGTTGCGAGTGGTTTTGATTTCATGATTTGGACGAGCTCTAGGTGCGGTATATGGTCGATTTTGAAAGGGTGAAGCTTGGAGTGGTTGGTATGAATGTGGTTTATTATAAGTAGGAGCTCGAGGTTGATAGTAGTTCGCTTGGGTGTTGTAGACATGGTAAGGAGTTGATGGAGGATGGTAGAGAGCTTGTGAGGCTTCACCATATTGGTAAGGGTAAATGGGTTGATGTGGTTGGTTTAGGTAGGGAGGAACTTGGCCTGGCATGCGTCCTTGGTCAATCATAACAGCAGATACATCTTCTTTCTTCTTTTTGTTCCCATTGATAGAACCATATTGAATCGCTTTGCTCGCAGCATGCAAGGCTGTAAAGTCTTGGATTCTTCCTGATTTGATTCCTTCTTCCAAGATTTCTCCCATTCTAATGATTTCTGTGAATTTTTGTCCCATCATGGTTATCATTTTCTCATAGTAAAAACTGTTATCTTGGGATTCAATAAAGGTAGCGGTCATTTCACTTTCACTCATCGGTGGTTGGACTCTAGCCTTTGCTTCGACCTCCAACGTAGAGCATACTCACGAAACGTCTCGGTAGACTTCTTCTTTAACTTAGTGAGGTAGAACCTATACGGTATGATGTCGGTATTGAACTTGAATCGATCCATAAAGTCTTGTGCCATATCACTCCAACCGCGCCATTTATGGAGATCTTGTTGTGTATACCAAGCAAGAGCTTCACCAGATAAACTTCTTATGAACAACTTCATTCTGACCCTCTCATCTCTCCCCACTCCTACTAGTTTGTCACAATATGCCCTTAGATGTGTATGAGGATCACCAATTCCATTGAAAGTATCAAACTTTGGCAGTTTGTACCCTATAGGCAAATCAATGTCAGGTTGCACACATAGATCCTCATATTCTAGGCTTTTGTTTCCCCTAGTAGTTTGGAGGTTTCTCATTGCTTCCTTAAGATCACGAATCTCTCTAGCTAACACATCATCAGCCTTTGCCTTGACATCTTTCTCCATTTCCTCATATTGATCTACCTCGGGTTGAAACTTGATCGGTATTGGGTTGGTAAAGGCTTGAGTTTCCACCGCATATTTTGGAGGAACATGTTGCACATAAGGAGTGGCCATATGTGCCCCTTGTATAGCCGATTTGTATAAGTTTGGACAATGGGCGTATTTTGGATTGGAGGTGGTGTATTTGACGGGTTTACATAATTAGTTGTAGGTAGTGGGTAAGTGTTGGTGGGTAGAGAAACATGAGGAGTATGAGTTGGAGGTTGGTTTGTGGGTTGACAAGTGGTGGATTAGGAGGAGTAGCATAGGTAGTGTAAGTAGGTGGTTGACTTTGTGGAGGAGTGTAGACGGGTGGAAAATTTGATGGATTTGTGGGGGTAGATGAAGGAAGGTTATTGTTGGTAGGCGGAGGTTGTTGTGGAGGAAAGTGTTCGGAACTGGTGAATCAAGTGATGGAAAATGAGGTCCTGGACCAATTGGGTCAGATGCGGTTGGATTAGTCATAGTAATTTTTCTTCCTTGAATGGCCCAACTACGCCGAGGTAATGTCGATGACTTGGACCTTGTGAAGTAAGGATGGTCGGCCAGCTCGATTGTCAACACGAATCAACTTTTGTAGGGAAAAAATAAAAATAACAATAATAATAAGACATAAATAATGTTAGTTTTAAATGAAAAAGTAAAGTCATGTTCACATAATTCAAATAAATCACGTAGCATGCAAGTCAACAAATAGAGTCAAATAAGTTGTAAGAATAACATGTAAACAAGTCATCAAGTAAAGTCAAATATATCGCAAAGATAACATGTAAACGTGTCCTAATATGCTTGTGACCTCTTTGTGCCAGAGGTTGGCCTAACGTAGATTTAAGAAGTATATTTGCCATAATATGTCATCCCACTGCTCTTGATTAATTAAACAATCTTTTTTTCCAAAAATAAAGTACAAGATAATGAAATTATTTATTACATGTCTAATAAATACAACATAAAGTACTTCCTAAAGTAAAAGAAATTCTAGTATGTCCGTCCTTCTTGGTTCCTTTTAGCAAGATCACCCCTTATTGTATTTCATCGTCAAATCTTCGTATCTGTCACAGAAAGGTTAGTCATATCATACCTAAAGTTTAATTAATTAGAGCAAATGGTCTATATTTAGGCATAAATATTTCTCAAATAGGCACATAAATAATGATAGGTCGTCACTTGGGGTCGAAAACCCACTTGGACATTTAAGGTAAAGTCGACTAATGGACTTAATACACCAAGGGTATTAAGTCTCTTAGGTCATGAAATGATGTATGCTCCTTGTAAGGTGTGTTGGTTTAGCTCTACTCTAGGTAAACTAGGAATGAGTTTACTAGACACAAGGTTCCCGAGTGGACTACTCGAGTGAGAAGGCTACGCGGTCACACGGAAAAAGATCCGACACACCGCGCATATGCCAACTCTCCTAAATTTTGGAATTTTGAAAGAAATTTGCGGGTGCGCAAAACACACCTCGCGTGTACGTGTGATAGTGTGAATTTCCAAGAAGTGGAGAAATATGAATGGAATGACGGTTAAGAAAACGGTAACACATAATCATTTATAACAAACAAATAATTTATGGCATGTAAACATAATTTATAGCTAATGAATAATTTATATCATGTGAAAATAATTCAAAGCAAACAAGCAATCGTTGCATGTAAAAGCACTTTACAACAAATAATGTAATTAAAGTAAGCACATAAAAGCCTAATTAAACTAAATCCGTTGTGGTTAGAACCTATTAAGTCCCCAGTGAAGTCGCCAAGCTGTTATACCCCATTTTAACCAGGTCAAAATAGTGTACAACATTTTGGTGATTTCTAAATTAATAACTAAGTCAAGAAGTCGCCACCTAATTAATTACGGTGAATTAGAGCACCTAAATTGATTAAAGTCATGTCTAAAGTTAAACTTCATTTTAAGGTCTACTAAACATAAGATTCTAGGTAAGGGTTCAACTAATCTAAAGGGAAGGGGTTAGGCATCCTTTAAGATCCATTAAAAATGGTTAACCGGCCGAACTTAGTTAATTAAATAGGCTAAGTGTAAATGGATAAATACTAAAAATGTGTAAATGCTAAATATCGAGCAACTTAAATAACGGTGGTTGAAAATACTTTACAAAAATTCTTCTTGTCGAAAATAACATGCAATTAAAATGATTTTGAAAACATAAGTCTTATTCATGTTTGAAAAAGAGGCAAATGAGTTAATAATCGGAGGACCCATTTTAAAAAGAGAAAAGGAGCTTTCACCAAAAAGAGTTGGAAGTAATAGTTAAAAGATTTTGATGATCTTAACTGATTAAAAATGGAACTTCTTTATCACAAACTAAACAGGGCATTGACAATATAAACTAAGATGCAAAAATATTCGCTTAAAGAGTGAGATAGATTTTAAATTTTTTTTTTAAAAAAAATATTACTACTACTCTTTCTTTAGCAAATTCTAAGTTGTACGAGAGGATTGATTAACACTAAAATAGTTAAACTTAAAATGTCATACACAACAAGTAATCAATGCAAATAGCACGTAAGTAGTTAAGAGTAAATAAGAACACATAAGAGATACACAAAATTATTTAACAAGGATAGAGGGAGGAGTGTCCGCACTTCCTCCGAATTCCTCATTTTGTTGTTCGAATGGAATTCTTAGAGAGCAAGAGACACGAACAAAGATGTAGATGCACAATTCGGGTCTCGCGGTGACATCGAGTCCTAAAGTAAGACTCTTTGACTCCGGTGTACATGTAAACAAAGAAAAGAGAGACACACGAGTTAGGCAATAATTTATCTCTTAATCATAAGCAAAATTGTAAATAAAGTAAGAAACTATAACTCTTTCAACATTCAACATATATTAAAAAAAAATAAACTTAAAATCGCGATGATACAACACATATTAGCATAGTTTGGCATTGACGAAAGTGATTTTTTAACACCAAGAATGGGTATTGAATGCAACCCAAGTTCTCTGGTAACATTTCTCTCATTTAACATTAATATAATCCCAACTTTTGATCACTTATATGAACAAGGTCCAAAACAGTGAACTAAAATGAGAAATACAACTATATTCAGCCTAGTAAATTTGTGAACCAAATTTCGTAAACTCTCTGATTATTTAAACAAAAAAAAATGCAGCAAGCAAGACGAAGACAGATCTTATGAAGATACATACAGATTTAGTTAGAAATACTTTCAAACGAAACAGTGATACACAACTGAATAATTTATAATTCTAAGTCAGACCACTAACTAAAACTCAACATACTCAAATAGAAAGATACATACGATGAACTACAGTAGACCTGAATCGCAAACTAGGGCATAAACTTAGGCCGAATAAGAGATTTTGAACCATGATTTCCACTTTAACAAAATATTCACATAATAGATTCGAGTTTAGAAGAAACTGACCGTTTGTGGGGCAGTGAAGCTGGGGCGTCGGTCAAGGATTTATGCTCGCCGAAATTAATCAAAATAGAAAATAGAGTAGAAAATATTTCTGTAGAACAAAATGATGTTCTGATGAGCGTTCAAGTTTTCATAAGATTTTCTTTGCCAGAAAAAACACCCCCCCTTCAACTGAAGATGCATGGGTATCTTTATAGCCAATAGTTTGAGCGGGAATTGAAGAACAATAGAGTCGTTTGAAATTTGAACAAAAGCTACTCGAATCAGCTTTCTTTGTAAAGAAATCAGAACTCTAAAAGTTTTTTGGCCTTTTGTGATCAGAAATCTTTGAAAGTGAGATAGTTGTTGAGGCTTGCACAAAAATGAGATGGTGAAGTCTGCCATGGTTTAAGCAATTTAGAATTTTTCTTGAAAGAGGAAGAGATGAAAGAGACGTGTGGTGAGGCGCTTGTGAATCCAGATTAGGGCTGCGGTTTTGGGCAGAAAAGTGGGCCGAGATGGACTGCTCGTTTGGGCTGGAAATTGGACAGATTGAGATTAAATAAAAGGGATGAATATGAAAAGGCTTTCATGGCCTTTTCCTTCTTCAAATTAAATCATTTGAGCTTGTAATTTAATAACTAATATAATATATATTACGCAAAAAATTTAGAAATTAAGAAACTTGAAATAAAGTAATGACATATTATTTTAAACAAGACGACATTAAAGTAATAAAAGTAGTATTGATAATAAAAATATAATTTTTTAAAATAGTGAAAATGATAAAAAGATGATTATCATAAAAATAGTAAAAGTTAAAATAATATAGATAATTATGATAGCAATGGTGATAAATGGAAATAATAGTGAATTATAAAGTATTCGACTTATTAGCAATTTAGAAGCTCAACGAAATAAATTAGAAGAAAGGAGGGACAAAATTTGGTGTCAACAGTATTGAGCACCGAGTTGGGGACACGAGTTCATATTAACTCAACTCTCCATAAGAACCATGAGCCAACATGGGACTTGACGGGTCATTCTTTTTAGATGATCACATAAGATTAAGCTAGTGGATCCACTAAGTTAAAGTAAGGTCCTATATCACGGCAAGGTATAGGATGGTCCTTGGGCAACGTGAGGTAAAACGTTGTATCACCACTAGGGCTCATAGTGGTGGTTGTCGGTTAAAGAATCTCCCACTAAAGCTATATTACTTTTATATAAGTAAAGTTGAGTTTGTTATTGTTTTATCATTAACGAGCTAAGTTGTTTACATTGTTTTACATACTTTATATGTGTTGCATATGTCTTATTGCTTTACATTTGAGTTCATTTATCCATGAGTCGAACAGAGCCAAGGTAAGTGTTCTCTTGTACTCCTTTCAAGCTTAAGTTGTGGTTTAGCTTTCCAGCTCGCATACTCGTACATTTCATATACTGAAGCCAGTTGGCCTGCATCTTATTATGATGCAGACGTAGGTACCCAGGATTAGCATCCCGCACGTCGTTGATCCAACTGAGCACTCCAGAGTCAGTGGTGAGCCTCTTTGCATTTCGGAGGACTCGGTTATTTTTGTGTTCTTAGTTTTGTTTTGTTAGGATGTTGTGGGGTCTGTCCCAATATCCATCTCAGTATTTTAGAGGCTTCATAGACAGTCAGTTAGTTTTGAGTCTCTCATCTATGTATATATGTAAATATTCTATTTTGAGACTCGAGTCGCCTTTTTGGGCCAGATTTTTATCAATTAAGTTGTTTTATGTCCTTGCATTGCATTGAGTTATTCTGTTGAGTTAGGTTTCCGCTGAGTTAAGAAAGCCAGGCCAAGGGTTCGCTTGGGGGCCAGCAATGGTCTTCGAGTGCCGGCCACGTCTAGGGTGTAGGCTCGGGGCGTGACACTTGCAGCTTCAGTGGGAATAATTTTAAGTATTAGTGCATGGTTTGTTCTTTTCGAAAAGAGGACACTGTCTATCAAGGCTGGGGATCTTCTGGATTTAGCACCAATCTTACTGGGAATCCTAACTCGATTCTCTTACAATGAGTTGAAAATAATTACACAAGATTTTAGCAGAAAGCTCGGGGAAGGTGGATTTGGCTCAGTATATGAAGGAACACTAAGTAATGGCAACAAAATAGCTGTGAAGCGTCTGAATGGTTTAGGTCAAGTAAAGGATTCATTCTTAACAGAGGTAAAGAAAGTTGGTAGCATTCACCATGTCAATTTGGTAAAACTCATCGGCTTTTGTGCTGAAAAAGATCACCGGATTCTGATCTATGAGTACATGGTAAATGGATCATTGGATAGGTGGATTTCTCATGAAAAGCAAGAAAATGGGCTTACATGGCTTACGAGGCGAAGGATAATATCAGATATTGCAAAGGATTAGCGTATCTTCATGATGAATGCAATCAGAAGATAGTTCATTTGGACATCAAACCACACAACATCCTCTTAGATCAAAATTTCAATGCTAAGATATCTGATTTTGGGTTGTCGAAACTAATTGAGAAAGACAAAAGCAAAGTTGTTACTAGAATGAGAGGAACACCAGGGTATTTAGCTCCTGAATGGTTGAGGTCTGTAATAACCGAGAAAGTAGATGTATATGCCTTTGGAATTGTGCTCTTGGAAGTTCTTTGTGGGTGAAAGAATTTGGATTGGTCGCAGGCTGATGAAGATAATGTCCATTTGCTTGGTGTCTTTAAGAGAAAAGCAGAACAAGATGCTGATCTAGTTGATATGGTTGACAAAAACAACGAGGATATGCAGCTCCACAGGGAAGCAGTGACTGAAATGATGAGCCTCGCAGCATGGTGTGTACAAGGCGATTTCAACAAGAGGCCTTCCATGTCATTGGTGGTTAAGGTACTGGAAGGTTTGGTGTCTGTTGAAACCAACTTGGATTTCAATTTCACAAACCTAACTGAGGCTGGGGCAGGCAACCAACAGATGGAAGTCCCTATCAGTTCAATACTGCCTTCAGTTTTATCTGGACCAAGGTAAACAATATGCTTGAGAATTATGACAATATTTCCAATTCTAGAGTAACTTCATAAATGTAATATTCAGTAACTTTTCATTAGTTTTTTGACCTTCATGTACTATCTTGTAACTTTTACTTTTTTTTTTTAAAGCTCTATCTTATATTTTTCTGTTCAATCAGTTTAGTATGATTTTATTTCTTTTGTTCCCACTTTTAGTAAGACTAGTTTTTGGACACGTGCAAAGCACGTGTGCTTCATGTGAATTTTTATCGATAAGTTAGAACAACTAAAATTTCATGGAAATATGTATGTAATGAGTAATAAAATGCAACAATTACAAAATAGAATATAGACTTATGGCAATAAAACATTCATAGAAAACTAAATTAAGAAGTCTAATAGAGAAAAAAAACACAAAAAAAAAAAGAGAAAGAAAAAATACAATGTATACATTATTCTTATAAGACTTTGATGTATAGATGAAAAAATAAGTACAACATTAGTACACGATTCTCTGAGTTCTTATCGACTCCTTCTCCTGTTTCTAAGTTGCTTTCTAGATTATAAGTTGAGTACATGATTCAAATTCATATGCATTTGAGCTTATTCCAAGCGTAAGAAAACTTTTGGCATCATTTCTTTCCCTCTTGCCATCAATTCTCATACACAAGACGCACTCCCAAACCTTTGACCACCACATCCTTATGAATTTCATCATGGAAACGAACCTCAAGCTGAACGATGTTATTAAAATTGCAATTATCATCTTTCAACAACCAATACGGTAAATGGGCTAGGAAAGTATCACCTAAACCAACAGGTTTTTCACTTCCTATTGGGCCCAAAAATATGCAATGTTTGTGACACAAACCGTCATGGCTTGTGAACGTAAACCATACCCCAGGTCCAAGGGTATTTCTTAGGAATTTGTCACTATGGAAATTGATGGGACCATCCCACTTAAATTTCCCTAAAATGAAAGGATTCAACATGTCAAAAACAGCACAAACAGCAACCCCCGTGAATGTGGGTGTGAACCAATTTTTAGGCAGGGCCACTGAGATTGATTCAGCCCCCGAGTTCTTGTATGTAAACCACTCCGGAATCTCCACACCAGGGACGTACATACTAAATGTCTCATTCATGAATTGTACCTGCATGCACCGTGAAATATTCATATTTCTGACCTTAGCTAATTGGAGTACAAATACAAAAGCCCCTCCAGTTATATAAAAAAGAAGTTCATTTATAGTAGAGTTGTGGCTTGGAAGTGTACTTACCTTGTGCATCTGCTTCAACAATGAATCAACCATGGAGGCATGCTGTTTATTTTTTACAAGTTGATGACATTTTGTGAATGAAACTTCACGCAACATTGGATATTTGGTTAGTTGATCAATACTCATCAAAGATGTGCATTCATCAGCATATATCCCTGTTATACTTGGAGGAAGTTCCGGTAAACTCTCAAGCCTCCTACAACCAGCCAATGCAAGGAATACAAGATTAGTGAGACAACTTATGCTTGCAGCCGCAATATTGGAAAAATTGTTACCATCGAGAACCAATCCCTTCAAAGACGGTAAGAACCCAAGATTACTTAAAATGCCTCCGTCTGAAATGTTGCAGTCACTAAGATCCAACATGATCAATGAACAAAGACCCGACAAATTCTGAAAATTTACACCCATAGACTTCTGGCCATGACTAGAGCGTGAACTCAAAGCAGTACATCCGCGGAGATATAAATGTTTAAGGTTTTTAAGAAGAGACATAGAGGATGGAATTGTTTGGATGGCTGTGTGAGTGCAGTGGAGCTTCTCTAAACCAACTAAAAGTCCCAAATCATCTGGTAAATTTTTAAGTTTTGAGCATCCGGACACATCGAGTGATTTCAGACATTTCAACTTAAAAATACTGCTAGGTAGACTCTCAAGATGCTTGCAGTAACTTAGATTTATTACACCAACTCCTGAAAAGTTCTCAACTGATGCAGGTAGTTCACTCAAAGCAGTCGCTCCCAAATACAGTTCTGCTAAACGATTCATTTTCTCTTCTATTTCCGGGAATGTTCTTAACTTTGAGCAGCCTGAAAGAACGAGAATTTCAAGCTTTTCCAATCGAATTCTCTTTGGTATGGTCTTTAAATTTCTGCAGTTCTTCAGATTCAGCAAGACTAGTTTTCCAAGATCTCCAATAGAAAAATTGATTTCTACCAAACTTGTGCATTCTTCAAGAACCAGCCTTTCAAGATTAGGTGTAACTGAAAAATCTGGCATCCTTATTAGCTTCTGCGAATGGCTAAGGTTCATGTACTTTAGTTTTCCTAGATCCTTTGAGGTTTTCCAAAGTTGTATGATGCGACTTTTTTTCAATTTCAAACTAACAAGTTGGTCTCCCTTAAAGCTATTTGGCAGACTTTTTGAAGGATATCCATGCCAATCAAGCCACCTCAACTCATCAGGAAGAAATTCAGGTCCCTGGCAAACATATGCATTCCGGAATTTGAGAAACCTCAGACTGGTCATCTGCATGAGGGCCTTGCCACCAAAATTAACTTCTTCTTCATTAGTCAGTTGCAGCAACATGCCTTCGATCTTGTCAGTGCCCTAATAAGCAAGAGTATTAAAGGCGGATTAGAAAAGGAAAATAACATAAGAAGTGATAAGTTCACAACTACGTACCAAATTTCGTTCGAGTACAGGACAAATATCTTCGCACTTCCACAACCTACTACATATTCTTGGATTGTAAGAAGCTTCTCGATGAACAATGTGCCAGCCCATTTCTTGTATCAATTGGTGTATTGTAATGCGACCTTTTAATATAGTGATCAAACATTTCTCCATGAGAACTTTTATGCCAATGACAGGGCTAAAATGAAAACTCTCAAGTATTCTGGTCACTGAATCTTTCTTCTTCCCTGAAAAGAAGCATGCAATGTCTAAGAATATCTTTTGCTCAATATTGTTGAGTCCAGTGAAACTTGGTTCGAGTTTCTTCAAAATTTCATTTTGTGGGATTTGTTTCAAACGCTCCACTTCACTTATCCATTCATCCAAACCTCTTCCATACAAGAAACTGCCAAGGACTTTCAGGGCTAGGGGGAGTCCACCAGTATGCTCTATCACTTGAGCTGATAGATCCTCAAATTCTTTGGTAGGGTGGTTTTTCTTGAAAGCATGTTGTTTAAAAAGTTGTAAGCTTTCATATTTGTCTAAAGTTCCCATTCTGTATATCTTTTCAGTCTCATACTTAACAAGCAAGTGTTTGTCTTTGGTTGTTATGATGATTCTACTTCCGTCACCAAACCATTCACGCTCCCTGGCTAATGCATCTAACTGTCCTATGTGATCAATATCATCCAGAACAAGAAGAACCTTTTTGTACCGTAGTCTTTGTTTTTGCATATTAGCTCCTTCAAACGAATCGTTGATCCTTAGTTTTTTTACAACAAGGATCTCAGAAAGAAGTATTTCTTGCAAGCGCTCTAGTCCCTGTTTTGCTGAACGGTCTCTGACTTCGTGAAGAAAACATGCACCTTGAAATTGACTCCGAATGTTATCATAAATAACTCTTGCAAGAGTTGTCTTCCCCACTCCACTCATTCCCAGTATCCCAAGGAAGCGAACTCCACCAGACCCAACGCCAAGCATTTTATATACTTGGTGCATGTGTAACTCCATTCCAACAAGATTTCTAGCATTGCTTGCATGCCTCTGAGTACCCAATCTAGCCATTATATCTTCTACAATTTTCTCTATGACTCTAGCTTCATGTCTGCATACCTCAAAGGATAAGTAATGTCTTAGACAACTGTGTGTGTATTTGCCTAAATTTCAATTAAGCAGGAGTTCTCTCTTTCCCAATTACATTAAATGAAGTGTTATTATAACCATGCCCAACAAATTGTACAGCAGAAATGGTTTAAACAAGATCTGTGAAGCCCGTCTTTTCCATGAAATTCCGAATTCCTAGAAGCTGTTGAGACACTGATGGTGATTCTATTTATTTCCATTAATTATTTTGGAATGCAATGAGGCATACAAAAAGAAATCAGGGCTCAATGAATATTGTAGTAACAAGTATGGGTAAAGAGAATCCAGCAGAATTTAGCAAGGAGAAGTGAGACATCGTTATAGAGAAGCATTAACCAATTTTGGATACAAGTTAACAAACATACTGGATGAACAAGTTTAGAATGCCAAACTTGAGGATTAGACAGAAGAAGAAAGGTATGAACAACTACGGAGTACATCAGTTGGTTATACTCTTTTTTGTCATCTTTACTTATTTTGAGAGTTAACCTTGAAAGCAACTAAGACAACTTCATAGCATGAACCCTAACGGACTATTTCCTATTGTATATATATCCCTCATCCTACAGAGGTAATTCGCCCAACTCCCCAAATGTGTCTTCCACCGTAGCCACATTTGCTACATTAAATGTGAATCAGTTGTAAACAGAGAGACTCCCCCTATAAATTCCCTTATCTGGTTTGGCAGGTTGGGTATATCCATTCCCTTGTAACTTGATTATGATATAAATACAAGTTGTCTATTGGATTTTATTAAAAAAATATGAACAGAAATCTACGATAATTCTATTTAATGAAAAAGGGGAAAGGCCCTCTGATGAAAAATAAAAATGAACTAAGTATTCAGATTAACATATGACGATGAGTTTGGTTTCATGATCGATACTTTACCCATTGGCAGTGTTTGGCAAATCCCAGCCAGAAATATTAGCTGCTTCCTCCAGTGCTGCCCTCCATTTTTGCATCTTGTCCTCCTGGAACCGGCCTTCATGTTTGCTTAATGCTTCTCCAAATATGGTTTTTTGTCTCCTCACTGTTGATGGATCTACACCATAGAACACCGGAACAACAATTTGTCCTTTCACATTCTTGCACTCCATGATCTTTGTCAATTCATCTAAACACCATGTTGAATTAGCATAGTTTTTAGAGAATATGATCAAAGCTATCCTTGACTCTTCAATTGAACTCTCGAGTTCCAGTGAAATGAACTGTCCTTTCTCTAGTTTTTCGTCATCTTTGAAGGTAATAATGCACTTTTGTTGCAGAGCAAGGTACAGATGGTCAACAAATGTTTTGCGTACATCTTCACCTCTAAAACTTAAGAAAACATGTAACTCCATCGAATAATTTCTGGTGATGGAAGCAATGAACTTTCCTGATTCATCTTCACAAATCACAATAATTGTTTTAATTTGCCTGCAAAAGAATAAAACAAGAAAGTGGAAGAGGAAATTAGTACTTGTAACATCCGACCATTTTAAATGAATATGAAGAAGCTTGAAATTGGAAATAATCATTTTGGAAAATTTTTAGAATCTGGAAATTTGGCTAAGTGTGGGAAATCAGTGATTTTTTGGCCAACTTTGAGCAGTCGTAACTCCTAGCTCAGGATGAGTTAGGAGTAGTTCCAGTTATGGTTGCGAAGCTAGTGAAATGATCTTTTCAACGCCACTGATTTTACTCTATTCCGAGTTCTCATGAGTGATTTATTCCCGTCGGAAGTTGGGCAGCTGGCAGAGATTTTGTCCGAAATTTTAAGGGCTTTTTGGTCTTTTTCCCTAATAAATTCATTGTGCTATTTTGGGTATTGTTGGACTGATTTTGATCAGTTTTATTTCTCTTTTCAAAGAGTAAAAGATTAGGGCTTGAGAGAAGAGAAGAAGAAGAAGAAGAGAAAGGGAAGATCAAGCAAGAGGAATCGTGTGGGTTTTGTTGAGGGTGATCCCTACCAAGGTATGTGAGTATTAGTGATGGGTGATCTTTCCCCCACACACCAATTCCTTTTATTTTGAAGAGAAGTTGTTCATGTTGTTAAAGTTGTTGGTTGGTGTTGTGATTGTTGTTGATAGAGTTGTTGGAAACTTTAACGAGTTTAGTACATGACTTTGAATTATGTTTTGGGCTGAAATCTAGTGCATGTTGAAGGAATAATGATTCCAAAAGCTATGGCCATCTGAAGTGATTCACCAGAAAGTTTCAGCAGTTAGCAACGTTCCCATCCACGGTTAGGACCTACGGACAATAGCTCTATTGACGGTCCGTACTGGTCAACCGTCGATGGGGACAGAAGCTAGGTCCTCGGGTGTGTCGACCTACGGACACGACCTACGGTCCGTAAGTGGACCTACGGACCGTAAGTCTCGACCGTAGGTCAACACTTAACCAATTCTTCAGACTGAGTTCTTGGGGGAAAATTCTCTGATATGAACGACGGAACAACAGTACGGACCGTAAGTCCATCTACGGTCCGTCGATGGCCTCCGTAAGTGGCACTTGTGTCATCAGAAACCTGTAGTCTCAGCTAAGTTCCCCCATTCTTTTACCACTTCTCATGCATGTTCCTAGGTACTATCCCTACGTTTCACAGTGTTTTCGACACTCCAAAGTACGTCTAAACGCCAATAACTCGTCCATAATGTGTGATCAAACACCTTGAATTCATAATTCCAATTCAAGGAAAGTTAGTTTCCAAGTCAAGTGAAGTTAGACGTCAAGTGAAAGAGTATAGAGTTTCAAGTCGAGATAAGTCAAGAGTTCAAAGTTGAGTTCTTTTCTCAAAAGCTATTAGGGAACTAAGTATTCCCAAAGAAGTTTGTAAATATTTTTTTTTACATTTGAGAAAGAGGGGAAACATGATTTCCAAAAGAGCCTTTGGGCTAAGTTTGAGTAATTATCTCAACTAAAGAAAGAAGATTGTTTTTAAAACATTTATGAGCTAAAGTATTTTGAGAGTAGTATTGAGCACCGAATTGGAGATACGAGTTCATATTAACTCAACTCTCCATAAGAACCATGCGCCAACATGGGATTTCTCGAATCATACTTTTTAGATGATCACGAAAGATAAGCTAGTGGATCCACTAAGTAAAGTTAACTTCCTATATCACGGCAAGGTATAGGATGGTCCTTGGCAACGCGAGGTAAAGCGTTGTATCATCACTAGGGCTCATAGTGGTGGTTGTCGGTTAAAGAATCTCCCACTAAAGTTATATTACTTTTATATAAGTATAGTTGCTTTTGTTATTGTTTTATCATTAACGAACTAAGTTGCTTTTACTGTTTTACAAGCCTTATATACATTGCATGTGCCTTACTGCTTTATATATTGAGTTCAATTATTCACGAGCTGAATAGAGCCAAGGTAAGAGTTTATTTCTACTCTTTTCAAGCTTAAGTGATGGTTTAGCCTTCCAGCTCGCATACTCGTACATTTCATGTATTGATGCCAGTTGGCCTGCATCGTCTTATGATGCAGATACAGGTACCCCGGATCAGCATCTTGCGCGTCGTTGATCCAGTTGAGCACTCCAGAGTCAGTGGTGAGCCTCCTTGCATTCCGGAGGACTCAAGTATTTTGTGTTCTGAGTTTTTGTTTTATTAGGATGTTGCGGGGCCTGTCCCAACATCCGTCTTAGTATGTTTAGAGGCTTCATAGACAGTCAGTCAGTTAGTTTTGAGTCTCTCTCTTCTGTATATATATAATACTTTATTTTGAGACTTGAGTTGCCCCTTTGTGGCCAGATATCATCAGTTGGTTATGTTATAACCTTTTATTTCCTTGAGTTAAGTTTCTGCTGAGTTAAGAAAGCCAGGCCAAGGGTTCGCTTGGGGCCAACAATGGTCTCCGAGTGCCGGTCCCGCCCAGGGTGTAGGCTCGGGGCGTGACAGTACTCCTCTATTCCAATTTATGTGACTTACTTTACTTTTTAGTTAGTTTAAAAAAAAATGACACATTTTTATATTAAATAACAATTTAACTATAAAATATTTATTTTACCCTTAATGAAATGATTTACAGTCATACAAATTTCTATCATTCATTTTGGACGACAAATTTTAAAAGTCTTGCTTTCTTTCTTAAACTCTATGCCGAGTCAAACTACCTCATATAAAATGGGACGGAGAGAGTAATTATATTTACAACAACTTGCATTTGTATATGCAGAGTGATGACTTAAGTTGACTTAAGTTAAACTGTTAAGCAACTTCGCTTGAATATATATATATATATATATATATATATATATATATATATATATTAAGCTTCCACTGGTATGGATTTGCAATAGTATTTTATTTGATAGACACCTACTCTCTAATATAATCGTCCCTTTTCTAACTTTTTTTTCTTTTTGAATTTACAATCTTAAATACGGATATACAATAGGTATTGGTTTTTTTTTTTATTAAAAAATAACTAAACCAATTATATTGGTTTATTAAATCTAAAAATTAAATCAAACCAACATAAAGTCGTTTTTTTCGGTTCTTTAGGTTTTTCATTTTTTTTTAATAAGAAAAGTCATAAAAAATTCACGGCATAATACATAAAATGACCCTTACTTGGCTTCAGCGGACGCCTATGTCCTCCAACTTTGAGTGTGCACAAGTAGACACTTAAACTTGTATAAAATTGAACAAGTAGACACACGTGTCCTACATGGCATAATACATGTAGGATGCCACGTAGGACACAAAATTGCCATGTAGGGTGCCATGTAGGATGAATTTGTCTATTTGTTCAATTTTATACAAGTTTAAGTGCCTACTTGTGCACACCCAAAGTTAAGGGTCATAGTTGTCAGCTGACACCAAGTTAAGAGTCATGTTTATATATTATGCCAAAATTCACGTGTGAGAAGGATCAAATATACCTCTAAATTGAAAAAAAAAATTAAGGGATATATCAGACCCTTTTAGCTGAATTATTGTTATTTTTTTCACTACTTCTGTTAAACCAAAAAGATATATTTGGGTCATTTATATAAGACATAATACATAAATGTGTCCTTTAATTTGTCTCATTTCATATTAATGCCCTCCAACTTTGGGTATGCATAAGTAGACACACTTAAATTTGAATAAAGTTGAACAAGTAGACACATGAGTCATATATGACGTATTACACGTAGAACACCATGTATAATACAAATTACCATGTAGGATGCCACGTAAGACATGTAAATGAAAGTCCTAATGACCTTGATTTGTCTGCTAAGGTTGAACAATAACGAAATTGTAACTTGGAAATGGTCAAAATGGTTCCATTAGTGGAAAGATATAACCCGGCCCCATTATTTTTCTAAAAAAAACCATTTCCTTCGTACCGAATATGTGAACACACCCATAGAACAAGATCTCAGTGATGTTTAACCATTCTGAAGAACAGAGAGAAAATTGCAAAGACATGTATCAGTTTGCCATGTTTCCTTGTCTTGTATTGGCTACTTCCTTCCGATTCCCACACCTTGCATCTGCACTGTGTTATTCTATTTACTTTTTGCGTTGACTTCCCAGACCAACATTGTTCCTCCTACATAACACACTCCAATATTGGAATTGGCTTTGACTATACTTCACGCCACCATTAACAGCTGTAAGTTCAATCCTCTTTGTTTTGTGCTTATGTGTAGTGACAAATTGCATCTTCTCCCATTCCCATCTTACAACCGCTTAACATACACAACCCCTCAAAGCTCTAATACTCTAAATGTTAATAATTAAAATGATGCAAGTGTTGCACGGCACAATCCACCCCACTTGTACTCTTGTCTTCCTATTATGTTCCCAAGTTTGTCATTCTTGCATTAATTTTGATACATTGTCCATTAATGTTATTCACTTTTCCCAAAAATTAATTTGATGATAACCATTAACATTCTGCAACTGCCAACAAGACCCACCCGAACTGTTCCCTGGACAATAACCAACCATTTATCACCTCATCCTATATACCTTTATATATCTTTCCACTCTCCATAAGTTCCATATCATGCTAAACTTTGGACTACTTGCAACACACTGCTTTTTTGCTTATAAAATTGTTGTTGCCTGAAAAGTAACCAACCATTTATCACTTCATGCTATCCCTTATGCATCTTTCCACTCTCCATACACTTTCATGCCACACACTGTTCTTGTGCTTATAAAATTGCTATAATCTATTAAATGATTCCTTTGAATTCCATAATGAGAATATTTTGTGTACCTCTAACCATCCAGAATACACACACATGGCGATTGAAACTGAACTATCAAAGTGTAGTGTTCCGATCAACAAGATACCATAACAGACCGTTGATTGAATTATGAGAGTATTAGTTATTTGAAAGGGTTTAGTAATTTCATACTAGAATTCATAGCATGAAGGCACGACATGAAGTCATGCACTTTCCAAAAGATAAGATTAGTTGATGATGAGGTACTATCATTGACACTATCACTTAGCTTAAATTCATTGCACAAGAAATACATGCACTTGAAGATGAAGCTCCAAACATAGTGGAAGAAGAAGTACAATCAGTGAGACCGTGAAGGAAGAGCGCCAAGAAAGCCAATGAAGAAGATCTCCAAATCCAAACTAAGAAAATTAAAGTCGAGGGAAATAGATGACTTCCTTGATATCGTAACTGTGCATTGAGTTGTCTCCAAGTAAACTAATGTATATATCTTCTTAGTTTCATCTCCTGCTTAGCGAATGTATGTATATTATTACCCAATTCAATGTGAATTATGAAAATTAGAGCGTCTTTCTTATTCAAACCTTTATTGCTTTGGCGGCCGGACCAGTTTCTATTGTGCTATGCTATCTATCCCCTCATAAAATAATGTCGGCCTTTTGCCATTAGAAGGATTAAGTCATTAAATTATTCCAAAAGGTATAACTTTATATATTGTTGTATAATATTATACATTTTTGAAAATTAACCCCCCCCCCCCCCCCCAAAAAAAAAAAAGTGTTTCATGGCATTTTTCCCATTTTACTCTTTCTCTCACACTAATTTAATACTATAAGACTTATTTTGACATCTATAGTCCAACAATCCTTTCAATCGAAATACCACAAATAGAAAAATTTGATGCCACAAAGGCAAAGAACTGTAAGCCCCAACAACACAAACATATAGGGAATGAATACAATTGCAGTTAAATCACATATCATGGAGTATGCAAACGATCACAATGATATATTCTGACAAATATAGTATGGATATTATTGCGCAGTTGCATGAATCTCAATATGAGGCAACCACATGTGTGCACTACTTACCTCTATGATATCACTTACTCATTTTTATGGATGGAAGTCGTACATATGCTTTTAATTCGCTCACACCTAATTATTGCTTCTTAATCTCAAATGGATGTTACCTCCTTCCCAAAAATACAAAGGTAGAGTATTTCTAACACAAACACACACAACCCCACTATGTGTGTATTTCTCACGATAGTTAAAAATCATTTCGAGTTAGGAGGAGAAACAATGATTACTCAGGTCACCAAATGCAACTATAAAGTTGGTTCCCCATTATTGGTGGAAGAAGATTACCCATTACTTACATGTGTACAACAATCAAACGACCAATTTGCGCCAAAGTAAAACGGCAAGAATAACGAAAACATATAAACTAAAAATTTAAAAGATTCAGCCATTTTTATAGGTAAAACATAAGGCTTTAAGTTTCGGATAGAGAACAACGTGCAAAAGTTTTACGTTTGAATCGGATAAAGCTTGACAATGTTACAATATTGAGTACAAACAAAGAAAAGGTGTGACCAGTATTTATAAAAACGTATATTAAACTTAATTGCAAACCAAAATGAAATAAATGACTTTTAAACTTTTGGACAATTACCCCCTAACAAATCCAATAGTTGACACTAGGGGTGTACATGGCCGGGTTGGTTCGGGTTTTTCAAATATCAAGCCAAACCATTTGTGTCGGATTTTTAAATTTATGAACCAAACCAAACCAATAAAACTTAGGTTTTTCAACCTCGGGTTTTTCCGGTAAAGTATTCATACACAACATATAATTTACTTGTACTTCAAATATTTCTTTAGTCCTACCAAAATACAACTATCTAAGATGTTTCTTAAAAATATAACACAATATGATATGATTAATGACACTAAAATATCCAACAAAAATAATAATAATGAAATCGCGTAAAACAAATATTGCAAATTAACAAGTCAGAATGAAAATGATCATAATTTAAAAGTACTAAATCATGCTAAAATTAAGTTTAATAAGTATTAGTTACATGACTAAATATTAAAGAAAATTAAAATTAGATTATGTAATTTAATTGTCTAAACCAATGTAAAACTAAAGAACAAATATTCAATATTATTGTCATTCTTAGTGTTGAATTGATTTTCTTTTTGCATTAGTATTAATTTGATTTTGATTTAAGCTTTATTATAATTACCAACATCTGTGGACTATAATCTTTATTGGCCCATTTATAATTCTAAGTTTCAAACCTGAAATAATATATTAAAAGATAAAAACTATGGAAAAGTATAAGAAATATTTAAAAATTATATGAAAGTAAATATTTTTATGTATAAAATAAAATTTTAAAATTATATATATAAATTCGGGTTGGTTTGGTCTCGGATTGGTTTTTTTTAGTTAAAACCAAACCAACCCAAATATAGTCAGGTTTTTTTTTCAAAACCAAACCAAGTCAAACCAAACCACTAGTCGGGTTTTTTTTCGGGTTGACTCGATTTGCGGTTTGGTTCGGTTCTCGGTTCGATTTTGTACACCCCTAGTTGACACAATTAATCAAATGAAGAGTGTAGACAAACATTCAACTTCATTGCCAGGGTCTATTCAATTTTGTTGGAATGCTTTAAGAATACATCATCCTTATAAAAAAAAATGTGTAACCTGTTAGAAATTTAACTTAGGAGCAGAACTAATAACGTTAGAGGCTTACTCGCTTCAGAATCCATTGTGGTATGCGTTACTTCCAATTTGCACGGAACCAAGGCTTTCATACGGTGCCCTCCCCTACAGATCACAAATTAACTTTTGCTTGACCTTCAGTGAATTTTTGTTCTTCTGAAAAAAGTTGTAAGTTCACACATAATTTGTTTACAATCTTATTAGCTAGAATTTATAACAGTTCAATCAACTATATTATACCCAAATAATATACTCAAAGAGAACAAAGTGTTCTACTATTTAACATTCAAACTGATAATCAACTTTCAAAGAAGTCAAACTGGTTACTCATACTCTATTATCCGAAATCTGGCACTGACTCATGTTCGGTATGTTTATAAAAAGTATAAAATAAATGAACTAAACTCTCACACGGTTAAATTACGTAAAATGGAGTATACAAACACTTCCAACAATACATAAGGACACATATAGTATAGAGATTGTTTCACAGATGTATGCATCCAAAGACGAGGATAACACGTGCAACGCACGTGCGGTAAAACTAGTATTACTAAAAGTGGTCTTCATTTTAATAAAGATCATAGATATATTCTTCAAGATTAATCACATAGATGTTCACATTAGTTTGGTACAAGTTCATCAAAATGAAGAAGAAAGCTTAATTATCTTGAAAGATTTCATCAAGAGATATGGTCATATTAGTACAAAGTTTGAATGATTTTCAAATATTTTGAAGATTCATTCATGTATTGTTTTGGTTTCAATTAATATTATTCTATTCCTTTTTATTTTATTTTGATTAGATATATAATTTTCTGTTGTTCAACAAAAAATAAATTATAAAACTTTACTAATCAACATATTAGAAAGCTCAATTAACATTTTTTTTACTCATTTTACTTTGCTCTTCTTCTTCTTCTTATTATGTGAATGAATGAAGATGAATAGTTATACAGTTTTATTTTTGTGTATATATGTTTGTCAAGTTCTAATTAATATTTTAATTTCTGTCCCAGTTGGAAGATATAATGTTACACATGATACATTCTCATAGCTATTGCATATTGCTACCCCTAAAAATATATGATATGATTTATCATATTAAAAAACAGTCACAAGATAAATAAATAAATAAATCATCTTTTTAGTATTTTTAAAACTTTTAATTAATAAACAAATTATTTAATGAAAAGAATGAAGAAATTTTTTTCCCTTAGCCACATTAATTATATTAAAACTAAAAAATGTTATTTCTTTAACTTCTCTTAATTATTGTAACATGAGAAACATAAAAAAAGTGATGTGACATTTATCTTTTGTCTCTTTTTTGATCTTTTTTCTTATTTAAATTAATTGATTTTTTGTAAATGTAGTTTACTTAATTAAATACAAACAATTTTTTATCAATGGAGGAACATTTACAACAAAAACTTTCCACATACTAATTTATAAGGAGTAACTATCCATAACTCACATCTTTCTAATTTCCACTCTTAATAAATTAACTTTCCATTTTATTTTATTTTTTCGACCTTATAAATTTTAAAATAACAATTTTTAAAAAATATTTTAAGTTATTTTATCTTTATTATTTAATTACAACCAATATATCTATCTATATATAAAGTTAGAATATTAGATATAAACAAGATGATGTGGTACCTTTCTATATTTATCTTTTTTCTAAACTTTTTAGCATTTTCTTTATTTTTCTTCACTGGTGTGATATTTTAAAAAATAATTCCAAAATCTCCTCTTAAAATAATTACTCAATAGTATTATTCTCCATAATTCACATTTCTTGATCTCTGTAACTTCTATTTTTAATTGATAATCAATAATATTCCTGACTTCAAAACCTTTCATGTGAATAACCTCCTAAATTAATTAATGTGTAAGTTAGTATTTTATCTTATCTTACTTAGTTCCTACAAGTAACAATTTTAAACTCAGGAGATTTTCTATGGAGTTTTGTATTTTATTAGCATTTTTTTTATATATTATATATATTTATGTACTAATAGTTTTAGTATATTGCCATCGTTGCTTTTTTTTTTTTTTTTTTTTTTCCATTTTGTAATAATAAATATTATGTTGCTATTCTTTTTATCTTGAATGTTTGATTTTCATATTAGATTCACGCTAGATTAAAAAAATCAAGTGTAGTATATTATTAGTTGAATAATGCAAATATGATATTCCTATTGGATTGCTTGTGTAGTGTTGATATGATTTCTCAATATACTGAAGATGATTTTCACCAAAATAAAAGTCTACCTTTTATTATTTTACAAGCAACAAATTCTAAAAGATGTAATTTTTTTTGATAAAATAATATGATAAACATGACTTGAAATTAGTTATATATATATAAGAGTTAGAGAATGTAAATTCTGATTTTATTAAATTATTGTTTATCTATTTATTTAGAGTAACTTTTTTCATTAATTTTTTATGAACACCGTGGAATTTAACTCCGTCCTAAAATTATAATTTAAAATTTATTGAAGACACAAAAACAGAAAGCAAATTTTTTTGAAATTATTTTTCTTTCTTTACATGTTTTTAAAGATAACATACCAAATAGATTATACGAAATCAACTATATTTAAAGTACTAAAAGCATAGGTAGTGGATTATAAGTTGAAATATAATTTATTGGGTTCAATAGTAATAATATTTGACTCAAAATATTAAAAAAATTATTCATAAATCTATGAGATCCGCGTGAAGCGCGGATGTATTTACTAGTTAACTTATAACTCTAAATTAAATTCTAAGCAATATGATAGCATGCTAGTTAAAATACTCGTAAGTATTTTCTTGTCATACATTATGATAAGTATATTTGTGTGTTATAAAGAAGAATATTATTGTATTAAATATGACTTGAATCTCTTATAAAACTTTGACGTTAATAACTATTGAAACTAGTAATAAATATTATTGTAGAACAATTCAAATTGTATATTAAATCTACCATTTCAATACTTCATGAGTTTGAATGTTTTTAAGATATTCCATGTGCATCCGTAAAATATATCTTATAATCATTATTTGAACATTAGTTTGCCATTTAATATAAAGAAACCAACATCATAATATTAACTCAATTATTTTATGATAGTTTTCATCATGTCGAATTTGTCAAAGCTTGAATTTGTGGCACTTGACATTTCTGGAAAGAACTATTTGTCGTGGGTACTTAGCTTGATGCTGAAATTCAACTTACCGCTAAGGGTCTTGGTGATAGTATAATCGAAGGAAATAAAGAATCTAAGTCAAGATAAAGCAAATGCTATGATTTTCCTTCATCATCATCTTGATAAAAGCCTGAAGGTTGAAAGGGAGGTATGAACACATCGAAGCAACAATATTGCCAAGGGCTCGCTATGAGTGGATGCATTTACGGTTTCAAGATTATAAAACCGTAATTTAGTATAACTCTGTTGTATTTAATTAGAAACACTTCCTAATTGAAATTATGTGGGGAAACTATTAAGGATGAGGACATGTTGGAAAAGACACTAACTACTTTCCATGCCTCTAATATGATATTGAATACTAAGTACTCTAACACTGTAAATACTTCTTGTCAATTTGCTTTGCTTGTTTCATATCATGTTTGTTATGAAGAAGCAGTATAACAATCTGAATGGAAGAATGCTATGATTGAAGAGATGCAAACAATTGAAAGAAACTCTACATGGGAGTTAGTTGATGCACCTGAAAGAAAGAATGTAATAGGGCTCAAATGGGTGTTTCGAACAAAGTACAATGCTGATGGGAGCATTTAAAAACACAAAGCTCGACTCGTGGTGAAAGGATATTCACAACAACAAGGTGTAGATTTTGATGAAACTTTTTCTCATCTATGTTGCTTGATTTGAAATAGTGAGAGTTGTTTTGGCTTTGGCTACGCAATTGCACTTGCCCGTATATCAATCTGATGTGAAGTTTGTTTTCTTGAATGGGCGATTTAGAAGAGGAGGTTTATGTTTCACAACCTCAAGGCTTTATAATTACTGGCAACGAGAATAAAGTCTACAAGTTAAGAAAAGCTCTTTACGAGCTAAAGCAAGCTCCACGTGCATGGTATAGCATAATTGACTCATTATTTCATGGCAGCTGATTCACAAGAAGTGACAACGAGCCCATTTTGTACTTGAAGAAACAAGGTACTGATGAATTTTTGATGGTATGTCTCTACGTTGATGATATGATTTATATTGGTTCCTCAAAGTCTTTAGTTAATGATTTCAAGTCCAATATGATGAGAAACTTTGAGATGTCTGACTTGGGCTTATTGAAATATTTCTTAGGACTTGAGGTGATCCAAGATAAAGATGGAATTTTTATTTCTCAAAAGAAATATGCAGAGGATTTTTTGAAAAAAATTCATATGATGAACTGTGAAGCAGCAACTACACCAATGAATATCAATGAAAAGTTGCAGCATACAGATGGAACTGAGAAAGCAAGTCCGAAATTGTTTAGAAGTTTAGTTAGTGGCTTCAATTATCTAATGCACACTAGACCTGACAATGCCTTTTCTATTAGTGTTGTGTCCAGATTTGTCATGACTCGAGAGAACCCCCTAGTCGTAACACGATGTACTCAACCCCGAAGGTGTCTAATACAAGCCTCTTACCATTCATAACATTTGATATATATAGAAAATAGTGCGGAATTAAAAACTTTATTTAAAACCAAACTATTTTCAACTTATTTATAAAGCAGCGGAATACTAAGTCTCACATGGTCATCTTAGACAAAACTTAACAAGATAGGGTCACGACCCTTTACAATCGAAGTCTTAACAATAGTTTGAAAATAAGAAAGAACTAGAAACAATAAAAGTCCTTGTCCTCGATCTATGAGGACATACCAAGTCTTGGAGGAAACTCTATCCAAGCACTTCAATCCTAGCTAGAATCAATCACTTGCCGGAACCTACACTTGTAGTAAAAATAGGAAAATATGGGTTAGCACACAAAAATGTACGAAATATGATGACCATGCAAAAACATGCTAAAAAGGGACATTTTGTTGAAAGCCATGCTTTTATGCTATTTTTGTAAAACTTCATGAACATTGATACAATAGGCATAATATAAGTCACAACCAACATCCAAAGTCACATATTTCACATTTAGTCAAAATCACATATAAACCTTTACCTTCACCTTGAGCCTTCACCTCAAGTAACCCTCAAGCTATACCTTGTGCAATGTATGGGTAGCGTCCCATACCACCACCCACACTAAGGCAGCACCTTAAGGTCACCAAAAGTGAACTTACCATTCATCCTTTCCACTTTTACACATTAAAGCATATAAGACACAAACATTACATGAATCACATCATCACATTTAGACCAACATCTAAGACTACTCTAAGTCACACTTGTGCAATGTGCAAGTAGCATCCCATACTACTACTCACACTAAGTACTCCTTTGAAGTCACCATAGACGAGGCACATTCATATACAACAGACATGACAAGAAAGTAATCTCATTATACAATTCAAGTATAGCATGCATCATTACATTTAAGCATTTAAGCCAACATTTTTCATTAGGTTCATTTAGGACACATTCATGCATTTAGAGGACTTTCATACCTTGCACTACAAGAAAAAGCTTTATTTAAGACCGATATTTAGGGACAAGTTAATAATCTCGTCTTTAAAGGTGTATGTATTGGGACGAGATTTTAATCCGGTCTTTAATTTCTTGTGTTATTGTGAAGGTACTAAATGTGGTCTTTAGAGAAAGTATAAACTGGTCCCACTATAAAATTTAGGGGTCTTGAGAAATTTATTAAGGCGGGAAAGTACTAAAATGTTAAAAAAAATAATCTATTTTCACCAAAACTAGGCGCCAAAATGTCCAATACTAATTAAAATTGTAAAAGGAAATAAAAAAAAAACACCTCTGTTTCTCAAAACTTAACGTGAAATAGAACAACCCTAGCAGCAATTTTTCCTAAGAACGATCTTCACAATACAGCAATCTAAGAGCAGCTCTGTACTGAAAATCTTTGTATTCTCAAAATAGAGAAAGCACTGGTCTGCCTAGAAGCAGACAAAGCAGCTTGTTTCAGTCATTCATTTGTATTTGTTCAGAACAAAGAAAGTACAGGTCTGTCTAGCACCGATCTCAATCTCTATCTTCTATTCACTCAAATCTGAGGTATTACTCCACTTCTTTTTGTTTATTTGTTTCCTTCTATTAAGCTGATTTGTTGTTTGTTTTGTTCAAGTTATTACTCTTCTTGTTTAAGTTAATTTTGTTCGCTGATCACACTAGCTATTGAACATTATTTGTAAAAAAATGATTCAGTTTTATAGTGCTTTAAGATCCCAAAAATAAAGGGGATCTATCCTTAAAAGAACTAAGTGTTCCTAAAGGTTAAGAACAATAAACTAAACTTGTAAAGGGGAACTAACAAGTAGACGAGTTAAAACAATATGATCAATATCGAGAGAGTTGTGTTCAAGTTGAGAAATCCATTATGAATTACTAGTGAATCGTTTTTAAGCTTTTAAGCCTAACTAAGCCAGTGAGAAAACTGATTGTTGTATGTTACTATTGGAAAAGTGAAAAATTGATAGTTTTGTTTGGTTCCAAAAACTAATAAAAGATGTAAAACGAAATAGAACTAATGTAAATGTCTCATATGGTGATGCACATAGAAGGTTGAAAAAGTGATAGTTTCGTTTGGGTCTGAAACATGGAAAACTTGATATGTTTCAAGAAGATACATTCTAACAGTTTGTTAAAACATTATTAATCCATTTTTTCTAACATGTTCTCTTATTTCTTTCTAGTTGTATCTTAGTTATTTCTCCTCTTTGCGAGTTGTTTTCTTCTTCTCTAAATCTAAGAGTAGCTCTCAACTGAAAATTTTGATTTCTCAAAATAGAGAAAGCACGAGTCGTCCTAGAAGCAGTCGCAACAACTTGGTTTCAGTGTTTCATTTGTGTTTTTTCAGGACAAAAAAAGCACAGGTCTGCCTAGCTCCGATCTCAACTCAATCTTTATCGTTTATTCACTCGAATCTCAAGTATTACTCCATTTCTTCCAGTTGATTTGTTTCCTTCTATAAAGCTGATTTGTTGTTTGATTTGTTCAAGTTATATATAACTCATCTTTTTTAAGTTACTTTTGTTCGCTCACACTAGCTGCTGATCATTATTTGTAAAATGGATTCATTTTTATAGTGTGTTATGATCCCAAAAATGAAGGGGATCTATCTCTTATTTATGTAGACATGTATCTCAGTTATTTCTCCTCTTTTGTGAGTTGTTTTTTTCTTCTCTAAATCTGATTTGTTCATTCTTTCCTTCTTACATAATAGTGTATAGTGTGTTCCTAAAGAATCGATCATATGTTCACAATGAAATTAACTTGAGCTAATGAAAGATGAAAGAAGTATAATAGAATTGATGCAAATTAACTCTTGTATATGCTATTTATAGTATGTTGAAACAATAATAGTTTCATTTGGGCTTCAAAACTTTGCAAACTCAAAAATTTTCAAGATACATTCTAATAGTTGCACCATATATTCTTCCATTTTTGTGTAACTAAATCACTATTTTTGTTCTAAAGAAACTGAACAGTGAACTATTATTGAACATAGACACTCACAGATTATGAGTTAAGACAATGTTCAGAGAATATAGAGGGAGTTATTCAACTAAAGAAATCTATTCTGAATTAAAAGTGAACTATTGTTTACCTATTAAGGCTAATAGAGCAAGCTGGAAAGTGGTTGCATTTATTAAAACTGATCCAAATGTGTAATTACCTGTAACTAATTCCTTAAGGTACTGGTTACAGAATCACAAGTTGTGCGCATCTTATGCTTTTTCTTATCGTTCATATTTTCTTAATCTCTTTTTATGTATTATCCAAGGTTATGCCGCCTTGTAAGCAATGGATGCAACTTTCTCTTGATAATCGGGTCGACCAAGCCTATTTAGATGGCGTGAAAAAAGTTTTTGGATTATGCTTTTCAGAGATCAGGAAAACAGGATGAAATAAGATGTCCATGTTACAAATGTTGTAATACAACATTAGGAACTCGTGAGACGATTGATACACATTTGAAAGTATATGGAATAATTCAAAATTATACTTTTTGGTACCACCATGGAGAACATTTAGGTGAGCTCGTGTTAAATTTTGAAGATGAAATTGATGATGAAGTAGAAGGTTATGAGAGTGAAGATGAAATACATGAATTGTTGAAAGATTTATATCCTAATGTTGATGAAGCATCCACCCACACTAGTTATGAAGATGTAGTTGAGGAGGAGCCAAATGTTGAAGCTAAAAGATTTTACAACTTATTGAAGGATTTGGAGCAGCCACTATACCAAAATTCAAAGGCTTCAAAGCTTTCATCTTTGATTAAATTGCTTCACATCAAGAGTATGGGTCGTTGGGGTAATGAGTCTTTTAGCATGGTATTAAAAATGTTAAAAAGAGGAGTTATTGACTAATGGGGCTGATTTGCCAATTTCATATTATGAGGCAAAGAAGATTTTTCGCGATCTTGGGCTTTCTTACAACAAAATTGATGCTTGTACTAATGATTGCATGTTATATTGGAAGGAGGATAACTTACTTGATTCTTGCAAAATTTATGGTGCATCAAGAAGGAAAATGAATAAACATACTGGGGAAACAAGGAATAAAAAGGGTAAAAAGATAGCCTCAAAGAGTTTGCGCTATTTTCCATTAAAGTCTAGGCTTCAAAGGTTGTTTATGTCAACAAAGACATCTTCTCTAATGACATGACATAAGGATGAAAGAATTAATGATGGAATAATGAGGCACCCAGCTAATTCAATGGCATGGAAGTCATTCGATGAACTTCACCCTTCATTTGCAACTGAACCCCGTAATGTTCAACTTGGACTTGCTAGTGATGGATTTTAGCCATTTTGCAATTCAAAAAGCTCACATAGCATTTGGCCTGTGGTTCTTATTCCTTATAACTTACCACCTTGGTTGTGTATGAAACAAGAAAATTTTATCTTGTCAATGCTTACTCCTGGTCCAAATGGTCCTGGAGATGCAATTGATACATATTTTCAACCTCTGATAGAGGAACTAAAGGAGTTGTGGGAAGTTGGTATTGAGAACTTTGATGCATCAACTAAACAAAATTTTAATTTGCATGCTTCTTTGTTGTGGACTATCAATGACTTTCCAGCATATGGAAATTTCCATCGAAATGAAGTTTAATTGAATAAACCCTTTTACATCCGATTGGACGGACATTTGAAGAACATGAAACAATGTCTCACGTGTCATTTTCTTTAAAAGCCAAAAGTTCTTCCTCTATTGCTTTCTGCCAACATTCATGCTTGGAAGCTTGTGAATAATAAGTTGGAACATAAATGTTGGATAAAGTAGAGGAAAATCCATACCAATTGGGAGTACGAGATACTCTGGTATATGGCCGAGTAGGCCCAAAAGGACTAGATCTTGAAGAATTCTTAGATTTTAGTTGTGGTGCATTTTCAGGTGGTAAATCAATCTCGGGATAGAGTAAAGTCAGCCGATGTTTTTCATACACAAATTCAGGTTGGAACTTCTTAAAAGAAGATGATAAATCCTCAAAAGGAGGAAGAAGAGGAGAAGCAGAAGATGAATCTACAATAGTAGGAAAGAAATATTAATTCTCAACGAAAATAACATTTCTAGAAACACAAAGTTTGTGAGAACATGGATCATAGAAAATAAACATTTTGTGAAGTATTACAACCCATAAAAGCATATTTAGTAGACTGTACAGTAAATTTATTGCACTGTAAAGGAGGAAAATACACAAAACAAACGCAATCAAATGTATGAAAGTCACTATAGTTAGGATTTTGATGAAAGAGACGAATATATGAAAACTCGAGATATAGAACTTTAGATGATAGTCTATTAATTAAATAGACAACAGTAGACAAAGCTTCCACCTAGTATTTAGATGGTACAGAGGACTCAATCAATAAAGTATAAGTGTGACATCTAAAAGATGACATTTTGTTGTGGTGTACATGAGCAAGAGCATTGTGAGACAATTCCTTTGTCAAGCAAGAATTTTTTGAATTCATAAGACATATTCTTCACCAAAATTAGATCTTACTAATTTGATGCACGTAGAAAATTGAGTCTCAATGTAAGCAAAAAATGTCTTGAACATGAAAAATTCCTCAGATTTGGATTGAAGAAAATATACCCATGTAAACCGACTATAATAATCTATGAATGACACAAAATATTTGAAATGAGCATGAGAAATAATTGGTGAAATGCCCCAAACATCACTATGAGTGACATCAATACACTTTGTAGCATGACTACCAAAATTTGGAAAAGGAAGAGTTTTACTTTTGCCTAATTTACAAATAGAATAATCAACAGAACAACTGAAAATTGATTTTTATTTCCCAATAAACTAGAATTTGATAAATGAGACAACACAATAGAATTTGCATGTCCTAGATGTTTATGCTAAACTTCAGTCTTACTAGCAGTAGAAGTACAAGCAACATATAGAATAGGAGGAGTGAAAAAGTGTATAGGAAATAATCGTCCAACTTTAGGACCCTTCGTGATTATTGTCCCCGACACCTGATCCTGCACAAGACAACCATTACGAGAAAAAATTACATCACAATTGTTATCTACCAATTATCCAACTAAAATAAGACTAGTTGAGATTATCTACCAACTATTCAACTAAAATAAGACTAGTTGAGAGCTTTGGTGAAACAAAAACATTCTTGAAAGTTCGAGTAATATCCTCAACCTTGGTAATGGATAAATTACTACTATTGGCAATCTGTATATGTGATAGACCTTGATACTTACGAATATTTTTAAGGATATTCATTGAGTTGATCATATAGTTGGAAGCACCTGAATCAACAAAATCCAAAAATTAGATATAACATCATTACCTTAAACTCTCAAATGCTGAAAAGGTTGACACGATCATTTGTTGTACCATTTCATAAGTAAGAACTTGTCCTGAAGATGAGTTATCAATAGTGGAACCACTTATCCCAGCTTTAAAGGCATTGACCCTTTAAAGGCATTGATAATGTCCCTACGAACTTCTTGCTACAATTGCTAGCAATAGGACCACATTCCTTGTCAATGTAGCATTGAGTTCTAGTCATATCCGTGTCTTTTCCTTTACCATGAGCAACAAATGCAACAATGACATCATTTTCTTTCTTGAAAGCGTTTTGTGTGACAAGATGTTGCACTTCAAGAAGTAATTCCCTAAAACAAGCATCCAAATAGGGAGATGGGTCACGATTCATCAAGTTAGAGCGAACACTCTCAAAGTCGGAGCATAATTTCATCAAAAAATGGTCTCGATCGCTTACTTTGCTCATGAACTGCATGCATCAGAAATAGAAATTTAGTATGTATTTTGGCATAAATAATATCTGTAAATTCAGCCCATAAGTCTAAATCCAAAAAAATAATCCTGAACAGAAAGACCTCCTTAAGAGTAATTAACAATTTCATACTCTAGCTGAAAGCATCTTGCACTATTATCTTGGTTGTAAACCTTTTGTAAGTAATCTCACATGGCCTTAGTTGTCTAGTACAGTCTGAAATTAAATTAAGAACAATAAGAGGGTCAGTTGACTCTAGAATCCATGTCATCACCCAGGCATCTTTACTCTTCCATTCACCTAGCTTTGTGGGATCAATAGGAGTAGGATCGCTTCCATCTATATGGCACCATAGTTCTTTGCCAGTGACAAATAACTGAAACTAAAACTCCCAAGAAGAACAATTTTTCCCAGTGAAACGAACACTAAAGGATTTAATATGATGTGAATTCATGCTTTTGAATAGTTATAAAAACTAGAAAGACTCAAGAAAGCAACTAGAATGACCAAAAACAAAAGTCCTAGGTGGTAGGGTTGATTGTCGATGAACAGTCAACAAAAACCAAAATTTTCAAAATAAATAAATAAAAGGAACCACAGATGAATCTATGAAACAAGACAACCAAGAGAAGACTCTAATACCATTTTAATTTTTTTGCTGACTGTCTCTCAAAGTGAGAAAGTCTTTCCATTAAATAGCGAGTATATATAAAGATAACACTTCCCTTAAGATCTTTCAATCCTATCCCTAAAGATCAATTATTATATCTCTACAAATCTGGTATTCAATCCCTCTAAATTTGTTTTGCTATCCCTCTAAATCAGCTATTCTATCACAATAGTTTCTTGATTCTACAACAATCTATATAATAATACTAATTTATAGTACTATATAATTGGATTAATATATACAATTATTCAACTGTCTATCATGCTAACAGTCTCTGGGTGCATTACTTGAGTTGCACAAAATGACTTGAACTTTTTGCCTGTTTGTTCCATTCGGTTTTTGTTGCAGAATGTACATTGACATGTCTACATTTAGTATACATTACACTATATATCATGTGTGATGGAACCATTCTTAACAAAAGTAAAGATAGTCGGTGGCATTCACCATGTCAATCTGGTAAAACTCATTGAATTTTGTGCCGAAAAGAACCAAAGACTTCTGATCTTTGAACACATGGTAAATGGATCACTAGATAGGTGGATTTATCATAAAAATCAAGAAAATGGGCTTAAAAGGCATACAAGGTGTTGGTGTTTATGAATTTACATATTAAGTGCATATGTTAATGGTATAAAATGACAAGAATATGGTCATTATTTTGGTGTAACTCTTGTAACCACTATTGACATGATCTACCACTAATTCCATCTATTATTCTACCTCATTATACCTTGTAAGTTATGTAACCTTTGGGCTATTCATTTACCTAATTTACAACTCATTATCTTCCTATTCATCGTAAGGAAGAATTCCTCACCTATAAATAGTGATGTCTTCCTTTGGATTGATAATAACAAGAGATGCAAAAGAAAATATAGAGTAAAAAAAAGATGAGTAGTATTATATTGAGTTTATATTGAAATTAGTGTAGTGAAAGAGAGAGTTGAGACATAGAAAATATTATAAGTCTTCAACTATATTCACTACACAAAAGAGAGTAATTATATGTTAAAGAAGGTGTTCTTTTTTATGGAGCTTAGAACTCTTCAACTAATCCGGAGTTGCTTGAGGTGTACGACGTTGTGAGTTGTTGTATCCTGGAGGGGACAAGTCAAGAGTAATATTGTTGGATTAGTGTAGATTATGCCGCGGTGGGATTGAATCTCCTTAAAGAGAGCAAGATATCTGCGCCTCAATCTAAAGATTTGTTTATTCATTTTTGTTCATTTTGTTTCAACTGTAATTTATTGTATTTGTGGTATATTACACCAACACAAGGCAAAGGATAATAACAGATATTGCCAAAGGGTTAGCGAAGAATGCAGCCAGATGATAATTCATTTGAACATCAAAGCACAAAACATCCTTCTATTGAGGTTGAGGATGACAACCAACTGAGGGAAGACATATTGCCTTCAATTTTATCATGGAGGAATTCGTCTATCTCTTTCTTTTGTAAAGAATGGAGGTGAACAGTAAGCTTCAGAGGTTGTGAGTTTTTTTTTTTTCCTTTCCCTAGTCTATCTCTTTCTTTTGTAAAGAATGGAGGAATTTGTCTATCTTCCTCTGTATTTTCGTGCTTCATCACTGATACATTTGTTTATCATTATTTGAGTTTCTTATTTTTATTTACTTTTTTCTTTAATTATTTAGTGTAAAAATATGAGAAATAAAAAAAAAAGTGTAATAGAAAAAGAGAAAAATTAAATTACTTTTTTTTGCGGCTATGTTATAATCTATTTTTTGTATCTATATGAAAAAAAAATTGGGCATCTATGATAAATTTTATAAGAAAGTGAGTGAAAATAAATTTGACCATCAAAAAATTAAATTTAAAAACTATTATTTTTCACTCATGTTAGACCAAAAAAGGTGTTTCTTGGTCATTTGTATAGCAGTAAGGGTATATGTGAGTCACTTTAATAATGAGGGTGTATCCGCTCTAAATCACAAAGTTGAGGACATCTTTCCACTTATTAAAAACAAATATGTCCAATACTACAATGAAAGGCCGGCCCAAAAAAAGTGAACAACATTGATAACATTTCAATACTTCAATATTATAATAGGAAAAGAGCGATTTCAGCCATAATGTTAAATATGAGCAGCATCCATTTCAAAGTTTTCGCATAAGCAGGGGAGCACCATACTGTGGATGGATAGTAATTGTTGCAAATGGAGCATGTGTATAAGACAGAGAGAGTTCGAAGGAGAACTTTTGCAGTATCATTGTTATTGCCATTTTTGCTTCCAGCATTGAAAAGTTTTGTCCAATGCAAATTCGAGGTCCCCCACCAAACGGAATAAAGGAGAACTTTCCTTTGGTTGCCTTTGCCACTCCTTCACTGAATCTTTCTGGTTTGAATTCCTTCGCGTCTTCACCCCATATTTCCTTGTCATAATGAATTAAGATTGCGGGCATAAGGAGTAGCACTCCAGCTGGTAGATGCAGCTCCCCTAATTTGACTTCTTCTTTGTTCTTTCTACTAAATACTGGTAATGGGGGGAATAGCCTTAACGTCTCGTACAAGATCATTGTCACCTAAGGAAAAAAAATAAAATGTATAGCATAAGTTAGCAGTAGAAATAGTGCACTTCTAAGAGAATTTGTGAAACGTACTTACAATTTTGAGGCGATTTAGTCCTTCCAAATCTGTTTTTTCATTTCCGAAGGCCTGTAAAACCTCATCTCTGGCACGTACTTGCCATTCTGGATGTAGGCACAACAAAATCATTGTCCACACGAGCAACACTGAAGTAGTCTCTTGTCCAGCAAGATAGAATAACTTGCACTCTTCAATGACTTCATTTGTTGTCATTCCGAAATCCTTGCTTCTGTGTTGTTCAATTTCTTTCATATTGGATTCAAGTAATATGCCTAATAAGTCGTCTTTACTTGTCTCCCCTGCTTCCATTGCCCTCAATCTTTTGTTGATGATACGCCTAATCGTTGTTTGGACTTGCTTTTCGATTTCCAGCATTCTTTTGTTCCTTTTAGTAGGCAAGAACCTACACAACATTTTTTTAAATGAAACAAGAAAAGTCTTTCTAGTAGAAAGTAATAAACATGTGATTTTCCGTATTATTGTTATACCTTGATCCTGGTATATAAATTGAACGACTAAGTTCTATTACATACTCAGCTTGTTCTTTCTGAAGTTCAAATACTATTCTTCCTTCTTCATAACTACTCCCAAATGCAGTTCGAGAAATGACTTCACTTGTCATTAGTTGAAGGTCTGGCCATACATCGAGCTCGAATGATGTTTCCTTTGGAACAGTCTCCTCCCATTTGCTTATCATTTCCTTAAAACTCTGATAAAATGCTGGCAACATATTCTGAACAAAAAAAATCAATCACAAAAAACAGTACTAGTTATCAGTGACAGAGCTACATGTCTTGAAGGGGCTTCAATTGAAACCCCTTCCCTGGGAATAAGGTAAAAACAATTTTTTTGGGCATATAGATATAAACTTTTGACTCCCTTCGAGATATTGTAGTGTAGTCATAAAGGTGGTTCAAAAGTTGCTATAGATTTCAGGTTCAAATCTCAGGTGTGGCCTGCCTGCATTGTTTTAAATTTCTTTCTTAGAATTCTTGACCATGTTTATTACTGCACGCGTGGATATAAAAGGACAACTTCATAATGTTAAGACATTTCAATTTGCTATCTTAAGTCCAAGGCATGAAAATTTACCAATGTTTGCTAAATTTAGTAGTAATAAGAATATGAAGTGAATGTAACCTTTAACTTCTCAACATGGAAAGCAGGATTGATGATTTTTCTGTGTTTGGCCCATTTTTCTTCCTCAAGCAACACAAGACCTTGAACAAATAACTTGCCTAATGGATTGGGATGAATTTGCTTTTGGTACACATAATTCTTTGTAAAAATCTCCTTTACATGTTCAGGATCTGTGATCAACAATACTGGATATGGGCCTAGCCATACAAAAGAACTTTTACCTGCGAGAGAGCACTTGTAGACACATTAACCATCTTTTTTACTATGCCTGATTTGGTACAAGAAAACATAGGCAAGCAAGATTGACTGTAGTTGATAATCAAAGAAGAAATTAAGAAGTCGAAGACTAATTCGGGCAGCAATGGGACACAGTAAGGGGCGGAGCTTCCGCGGAACATACTGGTTCATGTGAACCAAGTAGCTTTTGCCCAAATCTTTTATAATATATTAGTTTTGGAACGTGCATTGCATGTTTGTCCCCCTACTATTATATAAATTCAAAGTGCTTAAATAGAGAAAGGCAGGGAGAATAAAAGAAAAATCAGTAAATCAGTACATGTAACACGTATATAGAATCTTCATTTCCTTTCTTGCATGTAAGTTTTTTCTCTTCCTTTTTTCCCTTTTCAGAGCTATCCCAGAGAGAGGAATAGTGTCAAACAATAAGGGCGATAACAATGATTAACAAACACATAAATAGATTATCATCTCATAGATTTTATCAACAAAAAAAAGTTCATAATGCAAATAATAGTTTCATTAGATCTTTTCATATTTCAAAGTCAATAGCAATGTATCTTATTACTATTTATTTACTTCTGCTATACACACCTCAAATAACGTTTAGTTACTAGTATAGTTATATTTGTGTGCATCAAATAATGTAGTAGGTGAAAAATAAAAAGCTACATACTGGAGATTGATAGTTTAAAGAAGGAAAAAAAATATGGGTTAAATCAATGATAATTATGATGAATATGTTGAGATCAAATAGGAACAGAAAGAACAATCTTTCTAATCTAAACAGGAAGTTTGAATTTAGAATAAATAATTTCTATAACTCGTATTAACTAAAATCTTTAGCAAAATTTGCCCGTCCATAAATATGTATGCATCATGTTATCGTTGAAAACAATTTATACTTTGGGTGTTATAGAGGAGATAATTCTTTAAAGGAGTTTTTTTTAATGAACCAAAAGTATTAATCCTCCACCATTAAGCATTAAAGAATTAGTTAATAGAATGACTCTTCATTGTCTCACTAGTTTGATGTATTCAGTGGTGGAGTCAGAATTTTTATTAAAAGGTGTCAAGATATAAAGAAATAAATTCACAATGAAGTTAAGGAGTACTGCCAATATGTAATATATACATAAAAGGATATATTTTACCTAGCTACACAATGTAATTTTTTTGACGAAGGGGTGTTGATTGACACCACTTAAATACATGTGGCTCCGCCAGTGAATGTATTAAAAAATCAATAAGTACCATAAATATTTTACTGAGTATCCGGTTATTATTATATATGAACTTAAGGACTCTATTAAAATTCATAAATTTCAAATTCTGAATATGTCCCTACTGGGAGTTTCCCTCTCTACTCATGTATCCCGTAAAGGGGTTCATCTTAACCCTTTTTATAGAAAAAATTACATGGTATACATACGAGAACATATTTTTTTAATCGTTTTAAAGAAGAATAAAAGAAACATACCATTTTTGTTGATGGAGTCACAGAAAAAAGGGATGATCCTTTGAGCTATATCATCAGAGAATTTGATGTGCTTAGATTTGGCTTCATTAAATTTATTTGTGAGTTCCTTAAAATCTCCATAGAGTAATTTGTATTGATTTCCCTTAAGACCACTCTTTCTTAAGTATTTCTCAAGTTTCTTTGGCTTAAACCATGCCCAATTCAACACTTTCCATGTATATACCAACAAAACTGCAACACAAATTGCTGCTATAATCATGTTGTAAGAAATCTCCATAGAATTATTATATAGCTCCTGTTTGGTTACTAAGTACATTATATATTTAGTTTAAAAAATTATTGTCCATAAATATAGTAAAAATAAATAAATACATTTGCCTACTTTTTTTTTTCCATTCTCGTAATGGGAAAAACACTTGTATATAAATTAATATCCTTTACCTATGGGAAAAAGTGGAAGGAAGGCATTTATGAGCTTTTTCCTGGGGTGGAAAATGGTTGAATTGCATCGGATTTGAATGGATTGAGTCAAAATTGACTAGATTACAACTCCATGCATACTTATATGGATAAATATGAATTTGATCGAATATGATTTGGATAAAATGCTTGAACAACTTTCAAAAATAGCAAACTTGAAATATAATGAGGTAAAATAGCTTATGTTTGGCTAATTACATAACGTAGTCACAATTTGATTAGCTATCCAGATTATAATATGTATATCTCACATGACTATAAAATATTTAAACAAATAGGACTCCCAATTTAATTAATGACGATAGACACAACAATATTTTTTAAAAATCTCACGAATCACGCATAATCCCTACCGCGCCATCCCCACTCCTAAATTATTAATTTTTTTTAAAAGTGTTCATTTTTCATTAAAAAAAAAAGAGCATTTTAAAATTTTTTTTCTACCCCGTATCCCAATCCCCCACCCACTCACAACCCCCCCCCCCAACCCCAAATTATTATTTTTTATAAAAAGATAAAACAAAAAATTGCCCACCTCACCTCTCCCACCTCCACCCGTCCCCATACCCCTGCCCCAACCATTTTTTTTAACACATTAAAATATTTTCTCTTAAAAAAATATTTTTTTCGCCTCCTCCCTGGCACAGCTTCACCCTACCCCTACCCCACCCCAATTTTTTTAAAAATAAGTTAAAGTTTTTTCACACCCTCCACCTCCACACTACCCCCATCCACCTCAATTTTTTAAAAAAAGATTAAAAAAAAGCTAAATGTACTCCTTTAACCTAATATGAGCTGAAATGGTCACCCCTACTTTTCCCATAGGTAAAGGGTATTCATGAGCATTTTCCATAGTTTTATTTGTTCTTCTTCTAAAACACGAAGGCTAGACTTCCTCAAAGACTCAAATTCTTATGTTGAAAAAATTACATTGACTATACTCTCTCCGTATCAAAATAAGTATGTCGATTTAGCTCATTTCACGCCTATTAAAAAATAACAAATAAAAAAATATAGTTTACTAAGTTATCCCTACTTATTAGATGTTGGATTGATCCGATTGGTTGGAATCACCGAATATCGATATTTTCATTAATTCCTTGAAAGTTCCTTATAAAATTGATGACGCATCATTGTCAATGTTGATATGTAACAATATGGGATTGCGAGTATACATAGAATTCTTCATAAAAGGGTAAATGCATAAGTACCCCCAGCCTATGCCCAATCCCTGAGACACACCTAACCTTTACAAAGGTCCTATTACCCTCCGAACCTATTTTATATATAATTTTCTACCCCTTTTCGGCCTACGTGGCACTATCTTGTGGGCCCAGTGCGTGTTCATAATTTTTTCAAGGATAGTGCCACGTAGGCCGAAAAGGGGTAGAAAATTATATATAAAATAAGTTCGGGGGGGTAATAGGACCTTAGTAAAGGTTAGGTGTGTCTTAGGGATTTCGGGCATAGGTTGGGGGTACTTATGCATTTTCCCCTTCTTAAAAAGATAACTTTTAAAACTACCCCGTTATTTAGTTTAAGACTTGACTTAGATCAATAGGAACCACTGATATAAACTCTTCATGAGAAAAGATGGATCAGTATACCAAGTTTAAACTAATTCACCCACAAAAGAGAAGTGAACAACAACAATAACATTTCAAACCTACAAAGTTGAATTAGGAAAAGAGCGATATCAGCCATATCCCGACTAGTTTTTAATATTCGAGCTGAAATACGGAAAACACAACACCATTGATCTTAAAAATGAGCAACATACATTTCAAAGTTTGTGCATAAGCAGAGGAGCACCATACTGTGGATGAATAGTAATTGTTGCAAATGGAGCATGAGTATAAGAGGGAGAGAGTTTGAAGGAGAATTTTTGTAGTATCATTGCTATTGCCATTTTTGCTTCCATCATTGCAAAGTTTTGTCCGATGCAAACTCGAGGTCCCTCGGTAAATGGAATAAATGAGGCGTGTCCTTTTGTTGCCTTTGACACTCCTTCACTGAATCTTTCTGGTTTGAATTCCTTCGCGTCTTCACCCCATAATTCCTTGTCATAATGAATTAATATTGCGGGTATAACGAGTAGCACTCCAGCTGGTAGACTCAGCTCCCCTAATTTGAATTCATGTTTGTTCCTTCTACGATATGTTGGTACTGGGGGGAATAGCCTTAACGTCTCGTTCAAGATCATTGTCACCTATATATGGAAAGAAAAATGTATTGGATAAGTTGGAAGTAAAATTAGTCTTCTTACAAAATTTAGATGTCATGCCTTCCCTAGATATTTTAATCTCCGAGTAATTGCCCCTCTGAGACTGAAATAGGACGATAGAAAATGTGTTCTATCTGCTCTCAGTCGGAACAATTTGGCATTAATGATGGGCGAGACGATTTAACAGCTACTTATTTTATCTTGATTTTACAGTGTTATTCATCTCTGATATTTGATCTATGCAGTGATCTTGGGCTATTTTAAGTTGTCTTACATAGCAAACTTGTGGAAAGTACTTACAATTTTGAGGCGACTTAGTCCTTCCAAATTTAGTTTTTCATTTCCGAACACCTGCAAAGCCTCCTCTCTGGCACGTGCTTGCCACTCTGGATGTAAGCACAACAAAATCATTGTCCAGACGAGCAATACTGCAGTGGTCTCTTGTCCAGCAAAATAGAAAAACTTGCATTCTTCAATGACTTCAGTTGTTGTCATTCCGAAATCTTTGCTTCCGTGTTGTTCAATTTCTTTCATATTGGATTCAAGTAATATGCCTAATAAGTCATTTTTACTAGGATCCCCTGCTTCCATTGCCCTCAATCTTTTGTTGATGATACGCCTAATCGTTGTTTGGACTTGGTTTTCGATTTCCAGCATTCTTTTGTTCCTTTTAGTAGGAAAGAACCTAACAAAACAAGTTTAAATGCAAACAAGAAAAGTCTTTTTAGTAGAAAGTAATGAGCATGTCATTTTCCATATTACATAGAAATTCACAAATAAATTGTTATACCTTGATCCTGGTATATAAATTGTACGACTTATGTCCGTTACATGCTCAGCTTGTTCTTTTTGAAGTTCAAATACTATTCTCCCTTCTTCATAGCTACTTCCAAATGCAGTTCGTGAAATGACTTCAGCGGTCATTAATTGAAGGTCTGGCCATACATCGAGCTCGAATGATGTTTCCTTTGGAATAATCTCCTCCCATTTGCTTATCATTTCACTACAACTCTGATAAAATGCTGGCAACATATGCTGTACAAAACAAATTAATCGCAAAAACCAGTACTAGTTATCAGTAGCAGAGCTACATGTATTGAAGGGGCTTCAATTGAAACCCCTTCTTCCGGAAATTAACTACTGTAATTGGGTAAAAACAATTGTTTTTGGGCATATGGATATAAATTTTTGAATCCCTTCATAATGTTAAATTTACCAATGTTTTCTAAATTTATTAGTAATAAGAATATGAAGTGAATTAACCTTTAACTTCTCAGTTTGGAAAGCAGGATTGATGATTTTTCGGTGTTTTGCCCATTTGTCTTCCTCAAGCTTCGCAAGACCTATAGCCAATAACTTGGAAAATGGATTGGGATGGGTTTCCTTTTGGTACACATAATTCTTTGTGAAAATCTCCTTCACATGTTCAGGATCTGTAATCAACACTGCTGGATATGGGCCTAGCCACACAAAAGAATTTTTACCTGTGAGTAATCAATTTTCGATTAGAAAAAAAAAAAAACATAATACATAAACACTCCAACTTAAGTCCAATAAATATTTGACTGTGAATTCAGTTAAATATCAACTCAAGAACCATATTAAAATTCATAAATTTTAAATCTTGGATCTGTTTCTACTTGAGAATTCTCGACCTTTTTCAACTCATGGTACCAAAAAGTGATTCTTCTGGATTCTCTTTAGAAAAAAATTATACCATATATATACAATAATAGAAAGTTTTTACTGTTTTAAAGAAGAATAAAAGAAAATACCATTTTTGTTGATGGAGTCACAGAAAAAAGGGATGAGCCTTTGAGCTATATCATCATAGAAATTGATGGGCTTAGATCTAGCTTCATTGAGTTTATTTGTGAGTTCATTCAAATCGCCATAGAATAATTTGTATGGATTTCCCTTAAGACCACTCTTTCTTAAGTATTTCTCAAGTTTCTTTGGCTTTAACCATGCCCAATTCAACACTCTCCATGTATATACCAACAAAATTGCAAAACAAATTGCTTCTATAATTCTGTTGTAAGAAATCTCCATGAAATTAACAAGAGTCTTCTTTCTTGCTGCCTTCCTTCACATAGAAAGAAAAAAGAGGGGAATTTAGCTAATTTTGTAACTTTTTAATAACATTGTTAGATACGCCTCCTCTCTATTTTCCCGAAGTTCTTTCTTTGACTGGGACATGTGGCATAGGTTAGATTAAATGCTAAAATTTAAGGTTAGATTAAATGCTAAAATTTAATTAACCAAAGAAAGTCCTTGACTATGGTTTACATAATAAATACATATTTAGTTCCAAATATTATTGTAATCTCACAATTTTAGCACCATATTAGTATCTTGTCCATAAATATAGTAAAAAATAAATGGTATAATACATAAATATGCCGTTTAACTGGCATTTATACTCTTCAACTTTGAATATGCACAAGTAGATACTTAAACTTGTATAAAATTAAATAAGTATACACACACATCCTACCTGGCATAATACACGTAGGACATCACATAGGATACAAAATTGCTATGTATGATGTCACGGAAGACAAATAAATTTCATACAAATTTAAGTCCCTACTTGTGCACACTCAAAGTTGGAGAGCATAGATGCAAGTTAGAGCCAAGTAAAGGACATATTTATGCATTATGGCTAATTCCTGTAAATTGTTCCCTAAATACAAAAAATTCCTCTAAAAATGGTAAGGTTGTACGTACTGTTCCATCAAATTTCTACAGAGAGTTCCATAAAGGTTTCACAAAAATTTTATCCGAAAATCACATCACCAAAATATTCATGGGTTCACACATGAAAAAATGAGAAAATCACCTAATTTATGTAAATTGGACCCTAAATGCCCAAAAATCACTTCTAAAAATGGTGAGACTCTACGTACTGCTCCCCCAACTCCCTACGGAGGGCTCCATAAAAGTTTCGCAAAAAAATCTTCCAAAAGCCATATAACCAAATATTTGTTGGCTAACACACACGAAAAACTAAGAAAAATCACCTAATTCCTGTAAATTGGCCCCTAAAAGCCCAAAAATCACTCTATAAATAGTGTGATTGTACTTACTGCTCCCCCAATTCTCTACAAAGGGTTCCATAAAGGTTTCACAAAAAAATTGACTAAAATTCATATCACCAAAATATTAATGTGCTAACATACACAAAAAGTGAGAAAATTGTCTGGTTCCTATATATTGGTCTCTAAATACCCAAAAATTACTCCAAAAATAGTGAGACTCACATATTGCTCCCCAACTACATATGGAGGGTTTAATAAAGGAGTTGTAGGAAATTCTTCCAGAAGCCATATCACAAAAATATTCATGGGCTAACACACATGAAAAACTGAGAAAAATGCATAATTGTGTTATTTGTCCCCTAAATTCCCAAAAATAATTCTAAAAATGGTGAGATTGTACTTACTACTCCTCCAACTCTCTATGGAGGGTTCCATAAAGGTTCCACAAAAAATTCTTCTGGAATCACCAAAATATTCATGGGCTAACTAATATAGATGAAAAGCTGAGAAAATATCCTAATTCATGTAAATTGGACCCTAAATACCCAAAAATCACTCTAAAAATGGTGACATTGTACGTACTACTCCCCCAACTCCTTACGGAGGGTTCCATAAAGGATTTGCAAAAAAGTTTGTTCAGAAGTCATATCACCAAAATATTCATGTGCTAACACACACGAAAAAAGGAGTTTTGGACGTTGAATCCTAGTTTTTCACCGTACTGTTTACCCACATCTTGGTTTGATATAAACACAAGGGTGCGAGTCATGAAATTTTGCTGATTTAATCACAAGACATAAAGGCTTGACTTGCATAAATAGGAGCCACTGATGTAAACTCTTCACGAGACACGATGGAGCATTATAACAAGTATTTTTAAAACTAATTCACCCACAGAAGAAATGTGAAAAGAAAGTGAACATGAACATTGGTAACAATTCAAAACTGCATTTTTGAAATAGGAAAAGAGTGATTTCAGCAATAATCCGACTAGTTTAGTAGTATTCGAGCTGAAACACGGAGAACACAACACCATTGGTCTTAAAAATGAGCAACATACATTTCAAAGTTTGTGCATAAGCAGAGGAGCACCATACTGTGGATGAATAGTAATTGTTGCAAATGGAGCATGAGTATAAGAGGGAGAGAGTTTGAAGGAGAATTTTTGTAGTATCATTGCTATTGCCATTTTTGCTTCCATCATTGCAAAGTTTTGTCCGATGCAAACTCGAGGTCCCCCGGTAAATGGAATAAATGAGGCGTGTCCTTTTGTTGCCTTTGACACTCCTTCACTGAATCTTTCTGGTTTGAATTCCTTCGCGTCTTCACCCCATAATTCCTTGTCATAATGAATTAATATTGCGGGTATAACGAGTAGCACTCCAGCTGGTAGACTCAGCTCCCCTAATTTGAATTCATGTTTGTTCCTTCTACGATATGTTGGTACTGGGGGAATAGCCTTAACGTCTCGTTCAAGATCATTGTCACCTATATATGGAAAGAAAAATGTATTGGATAAGTTGGAAGTAAAATTAGTCTTCTTACAAAATTTAGATGTCATGCCTTCCCTAGATATTTTAATCTCCGAGTAATTGCCCCTCTGAGACTGAAATAGGACGATAGAAAATGTGTTCTATCTGCTCTCAGTCGGAACAATTTGGCATTAATGATGGGCGAGACGATTTAACAGCTACTTATTTTATCTTGATTTTACAGTGTTATTCATCTCTGATATTTGATCTATGCAGTGATCTTGGGCTATTTTAAGTTGTCTTACATAATGAACTGGTGGAAAGTACTTACAGTTTTGAGGTGACTTAGCCCTTCTGAATTTGGTTTTTCATTTCCGAAGACCTGCAAAGCCTCTCTCTGGCACGTGCTTGCCACTCTGGATGTAGGCCCAACAAAATCATTGTCCACACAAGCAACACTGAAGTGGTCTCTTGTCCAGCAAAATAGAATAACTTGCATTCTTCAATCATTTCAATTGTTGTTATTCCGAAATCTTTGCTTATGTGTTGTTCAATTTCTCTCATATTGGATTCAAGTAATATGCCTAATAAGTCAGTTTTACTAGTCTCCCCTGCTTCCATTGCCCTCAATCTTTTGTCGATGATACATCTAATCGTTGTTTGGACTTGCTTTTCGATTTCCAGCATTCTTTTGTTCCTTTTAGTAGGCAAGAACCTAACAAAACAAATTTAAAAGCAAACAAGAAAAGTTTTTTTAGTAGATAGTAATGAACATGTGGTTTTCGATGTTCTGTAGAAATTTCACAAATAAATTGTTATACCTTGTTCCTGGTATATAAACTGAACGACTTATGTCCATTACATGCTCAGCTTGTTCTCTCTGAAGTTCAAATACTATTCTCCCTTCTTCATAGCTACTCCCAAATGCAGTTCGAGAAATGACTTCAGCGGTAATTAATTGAAGGTCTGGCCATACATCGAGCTCGAATGATGTTTCCTTTGGAATAATCTCCTTCCATTTGCTTATCATTTCACTACAACTCTGATAAAAGTCTGGCAACATATGCTGTACAAAACAAATTAATCTCAAAAAGGTGGTTTATATCCACTTCACGTTGTTTGTTACTGCACACATGGACATAAACGGACAACTTCATAATGTTAAGACATTTCAATATGCTATCTTAAGTTCTAAGTATGAAAATTTACCAACGTTTGCTAAATCTATTAGTACTAAGAATAGGAAGTTAATATAACCTTTAACTTCTCAACTTGGAAAGCAGGTTGGATGATCTTTCGGTGTTTGGCCCATTTGTCTTCCTCAAGCTTTGCAAGACCTAGAGCCAATTTCTTTGCAAATGGATTGGGATGAGTTTGCCTTTGGTACACATAATTCTTTGTGAAAATCTCCTTTACATGTTCAGGATCTGTGATCAACACTACTGGATATGGGCCTAGCCACACAAAAGAACTTTTACCTGAGTGTAATCCATTTTCGATTAGAAACAAAAGGCAAAATACATCAACAGACACTCAAATTTAATCCCAACTGACAAGCAAGCACTCCAACTTCTAGAGTGCACATGTTGACATGTTAACCATACATCTTTTTTACTTTGCCTGATTTGGTGCAAGAAAACACAGGCAAGTAAGTTATCCACTATGAATTCATTGGGCTCTAATTGCTTAGGTAATTGCATCAGTCAACTATAGTCTTGAGTTGAGATCAGGGGAGGAGCAACCACAAAACGTATTGGTTCAAGTGAACTAAGTAGCTTTTGTCCAGATCTTGTTTATTATATATATATTTTAGGAACCATAAATGTTTGATCGTATATCCATTTATATACACTTAAGGTCCCTATTTATGCCCTCTAGGGTACCAAAAAGTGATTCATCTAGATCCTCTTAATAAAAAATTACACTGCATATATACAAGAATAGAAAACATTTATTCCTTTAAAGAAGAATAAATGAAACATACCGTTTTTGTTGATGGCATTGGTGAAAAAAGGGTTGATTCTTTGAGCTATACCGTCGGAGAAATTGATGGGCTTAGATTTGGCTTCATTGAGTTTATTTTTGAGTTCCTTCAAATCTCCATAGAGTAATTTGTATGGATTTCCCTTAAGACCACTCTTTCTAAAGTATTTCTCAAGTTTTTTTGGCCTAAACCATGCCCAATTCAACACTTTCCATGTATATACCAACAAAATTTCAACACAAATTGTTGTTATAATTGTGTTGTAAGAAATCTCCATGAAATTAAAAAAATGCTTCTTTCTAGCTGCTTCCTTTTACATAGAAAAAAAAGAGGGGAAGTTTGCTAATTTATAACCTTTTAATTTGTTGGATTCGACTCCTTTCCATTTTCCCCAAATTCTTGCTTGGATTGGGGACACATGTCATAGATTAAATAGATTTGATGGCTAAGATTTAACTAACCAAAGAAAGTCTTTGACTATGGTTCAGATAATAAATACATTATATATTCAGTTTCAAATATTATTGTAATCTCACAATCTTAGCAACATATTAATATCTTGTCCATAAATATAGTAAAAAATAAAAGACATAATACATAAATATACCCTTTAACTTAGTTTTGGCTGACATCTATGTCCTCCAACTTTGAGTGTGCACAAGTAAATACTTAAACTTATATCAAATTGATCAGGTAGCCACATACATCCTACATGGCATAATACATGTAGAATACCGCATCGGATACAAATTTGCCATGTAGAACGTCACCTAAGACGAATGTGTCTATTTGTTCAGTTTTATATAAGTTTAATACTCAAAAGTGATTCTTTTTCTAGATTGAGCTCGCTTATCTCTTCTTTTTTTTCCTTTTTGTTTCATCCGTTCACTTCATATTAAATTAAAGGTATGAACTATTAAATCTAAATATGACACAATTTGATTTTTGGTGCATCCATTTTTCAAAAGAAAAATTATTTTTAGCTTGGACACCCTTCATAAAATTCTTGGATACGCCACTGCAATAGAGACATTTATAAACCAAACTATTAGTGGTAGATGAATTTTGGATCAAACTATTAACGATAAGGACATTTTTAGATCAAACTATTAATGGAGTGCATTTTTGTTCAATTTCACATATTTTAAGGGTAATTTTTACACTTTTCCAATTAAAAATAATTGGACAATAATTACTGCATAAAAAGGATATTTTGTTTTGAATTCCTACATGATTCTTCTAGCAAAGTTCAAGGTATATTTGATATTTTTTATACATGATTTTTTTTACTTGTTTGATTCAACAGCTAATTTGAGTTTTAAATATCTCCCTTATACATTTACTTGCTTATCATTATTTGAGTTTCTTTTTCATTTACTTTTTTCTTTCATTTTTAGTGTAAAAATATGAGAAATAAAAAGAAAAAAATTAAAATAATTTTTTTGCGGCTATATTATAATCTACTTTTTGTATCTATAAAAAAAAATTGAGGCATCTATGATAAATTTTATAGGTAAATGAGTGGAATTTTTTTTTGACAATCTAAAAATAAATTTTAAATTATTTTTTCACTCATGTTAGACCAAAAGGGTATTTCTGGGTCATTTGTGTATCAGTAAGGATATATGCACTTTTACAACGAGAGTATATCAATTCTGAATCGCAAAAGTTAAGGTATGAGACTCTTTTCCTTTTATTAAAAGCAAATAAGTCGAACAAAAGGTCGGCCCAAAAGAGACCAGCCCAGTTCAATACCACAATGTTGAAATTGGAAAAGAGAAATTTCTTATATATGAGCAACATCCATTTCAAAGTTTGCGCATAAGGAGAGGAGCACCATACTGTGGACGAATAGTAAATGATGCAACTGGAGCATGCGTATAAGACGGAGAGAGTTTGAAGGAGAACTTTTGTAGTATCATTGCTATTGCCATTTTTGCTTCCATCATTGAAAAATTTTGTCCGATGCAAACTCGAGGTCCCCCGGAAAATGGAATAAACGAGAAGTGTCCTTTGGTTGCCTTTGACACTCCTTCGCTGAATCTTCTGGTTTGAATTCCTTTGCATCTTCACCCCATAATTCCTTGTCATAATGAATTAATACTGTAGGTATAAAAAGTAGCATTCCAACTGGTAGACTCAGATCCCCTAATTTGACTTCATGTTTGTTCCTTCTACGATATGTAGGTACTGGGGGGAATAGCCTTAACGTCTCATGCAAGATCATTGTCACCTATATATGAAAAGAAAAATGTATTGCATAAGTTGGAAGTCGAATTAGTTCACTTCTTACAAAATTTAGATGTCATGCCTTTCCGAGACATTTAGTCTCCGAGTAATTATTACCCCTCTGAGACTGAAATAGGACAATAGAAATGTGGTCTATCTGATAGAAGTTGGATCAATTTGGCATTAATGATGGGCAAGAAGATTTAACAGCTACTTATTTTATAGTGTTATTCATCTTCGAAATTTGATCTATGCAGTAATCTTCGGCTATTTTCAGTTGTCTTACATAACAAACTAGTGGAAAGTACTTACATTTTTGAGGTGACTTAGTCCTTCAAAATTTGGTTTTTCATTTCCAATGACCTGCAAAACCTCCTCTCTGGCACGGGCTTGCCACCTGGATGTAGGCACAACAAAATAATTGTCCAGACGAGCAACACTGAAGTGGTCTCTTGTCCAGAGAAGTAGAATAACTTAAATTCTTCAATCACTTCAATTGTTGTCATTCCGAAATCTTTGCTTCCATGTTGTTCAATTTCTTTCATATTGGATTCAAGTAATATGCCTAATAAGTCAGTTTTACTAGGCTCCCTTGCTTCCATTGCCCGCAATCTTTTGTCGATGATACGCCTAATCGTTGTTTGGACTTGCTTTTTGATTTGCAGCATTCTTTTGTTCCTTTTAGTAGGCAAGAACCTAACAAAACAAATTTAAATGCAAACAAGAAAAATCTCTTTGGTAGAATGAAATGAACATGTTAATTTTCGATATTATGTAGAAATTTCACAAATAATTTGGTATACCTCGTTCCTGGTATATAAACTGAACGACTTATGTCCATTACATGCTCAGCTTGTTCTCTCTGCATTTCAAATACTATTCTCCCTTCTTCATAGCTACTCCCAAATGCAGTTCGAGAAATGACTTCAGCGGTCATTAATTGAAGGTCTGGCCATACATCGAGCTCGAATGATGTTTCCTTTGGAATAATCTCCTCCCATTTGCTTATCATTTCACTACAACTCTGATAAAAGTCTGGCAACATATGCTGTACAAAACAAATTAATCGCAAAAACCAGTTCTAGTTATTTGTTACAGCACACTTGTAATTTGGAAATAAATGGACAACTTCATACTGTTAAATTTACCAACATTTTCTGAATTAATTAGTAAGAAGAATATGAAGTGAATATAACCTTTAACTTCTCAACTTGGAAAGCAGGATTGATGATTTTTCGGTGTTTGGCCCATTTGTCTTCCTCAAGCTTCGCAAGACCTATAGCCAATAACTTGGAGAATGGATGGGGATGAGTTTCCTTTTGGTACACATAATTCTTTGTAAAAATCTCCTTTATATGTTCAGGATCTGTGATCAACAATACTGGATATGGGCCGAGCCACACAAAAGAACTTTTTCCTGTGAGTAATCTGTCACGCCCCGAGCCTACACCCTGGGCGGGACCGGCACTCGGAGACCATTGCTGGCCCCAAGCGAACCCTTGGCCTGGCTTTCTTAACTCAGCGGAAACTTAACTCAAAGAAATAAAAGGTTATAATACAACCAACTGATGAAAATCTGGCCTCAAAGGGCAACTCAAGTCTCAAAATAGAATATTATATATATATACAGAAGAGAGACTCCAAACTAACTGACTCACTGTCTATGAAGCCTCTAAACATACTAAGATGGATGTTGGGACAGACCCCACAACATCCTAATAAAACAAAATTCAGAAAGCAAAAGAGATCGAGTCCTCCGGAATGCAAGGAGGCTCACCACTGACTCTAGAGTGCTCAACCAGATCAACGACGCGCAGGATGCTGATCCGGGGTACCTGTATCTGCATCACAAAACGATGCAGGCCAACTGGCATCAGTACATGGAATGTACGAGTATGCGAGCTGGAAAGCTAAACCACAACACTTAAGCTTGAAAAGAGTAGAAATGAACTCTTACCTTGGCTCTGTTCGACTCATGAATGACTGAACTCAATATATATATATAAAGCAATAAAACACATGCAATATATATAAGGCTTGTAAAACAGTATAAACAACTCAGCTCGTTAATGATAAAACAATATCAAAAGCAACTTTACTTATATAAAAGTAATATAACTTTAGTGGGAGATTCTTTAACCGACAACCACCACTATGAGCCCTAGTGATGATACAACGCTTTACCTCGCGTTGCCAAAGCCATCCTATACCTTGCCGTGATATAGGAAGCTTACTTTACTTAGTGGATCCACTAGCTTAACTTTCGTGACCATCTAAAAAGTATGATCCGAGAAATCCCATGTTGGCGCATGGTTCTTATGGAGAGTTGAGTTAATATGAACTCGTATCTCCAATTCGGTGCTCAATACTACTCCCAAAATACTTTAGCTCATAAGTGTTTTAAAAACAACTTTCTTTCTTTAATTTGAGATAATTACTCAAAACTTAGCCCAAAGGCTCTTTTGGAAATCATGTTTCCCCTCTTACTCAAATGTAAAAACATTTACAAACTTCTTTGGGAATACTTAGTTCCCTAATAGCTTTTGAGAAAAGAACTCAACTTTGAACTCTTGACTTAACTCGACTTGGAACTCTAAACTCTTTCACTTGACGTCTAACTTCACTTGACTTGGAAACTAACTTCCCTTGAGTTGGAATTATGAATTCAAGGTATTTGATCACACGTTATGAACGGGATTCTTGAATGCTTAGACGTACTTTGAAGTGTCGGAAATAGTTATGAAACATAGGTATAATACATGGGAACTTGCATGAGAAAGTGATATAAGAATGGGGGACTTGGCTGAGATTTCAAACTTCTGGTGACTCAAGTGCCATTTACGAATGCCATCGACGGACCGTAGATGGACTTACGGTCCGTACTGTTGGTCCGTCGTTCGTGTCAGAGAATTTTCCCCTAAGAACTCAGTCTGAAGAATTGGTTAAGTGTTGACCTATGGTCGGGACTTAGTAGGTCCACTTACGGACCGTAGGTCGACACACCAAAGGACTCGGCTTCTGTCCCCATCGACGGTTGACCAGTACGGACCGTTAATCAAGCTACGGTCCGTAGGTCGTGACCGTAGATGGGTACGACTGCCAAATTTCTGAGAAATTCTGGTGAATCAACTTTCTATGGTTATAACTTGTAGACTCATAAATCCTCCAACAAACACTAGATTTCGACCCAAAACATAATTCAAAGTCATGTACTAAACTCATTAAGTTTCCAACAACTCTATCAACAACAATCACAACACCAACCAACAACTTCAACAATACCATCTAACAACTTCAACAATATGAACAACTTCTCTCAAAATAAAAGGGATTGGTGTGTGGGGGAAAGATTACCCATCACTAAGACTCACATACCTTGGTAGGAATCACCCCGACGAAAATCACCACAAACTCCTTGCTTGATCTTCCCCTTTCTCTTCTTCTTCTTCTCTTCTCCTTCAAGCCCTAACTCTCTCTTTGAAAAGGAAAACAAACTGATCCAAATCAGTTCAAACACAACCAAAATAGTTCAAAGAATTAATTAGGGAAAAAGACCAAAATGCCCTTAAAATTTCGGACAAAATCCCTGCCAACTGCCCAACTTCCAACGGGCATATCTCACTCATGCGAACTCGAAATTGAGTAACATCGGTGGCGTTGGAAAGGTTGTTCCCAGAGCTTCGCAACCATAATCAGAAATACTCCTAACTCCTCCCGAGCTAGGAGTTATGATTGCTCAAAGTTGGCCAAAAAATCACTAATTTCCCATACTTAGCCAAATTTCCAGATTTTTAAAATTTTCCAAAAAGGTTATTTCCAATTCCAAGCTTCTTCATATTCATTTAAATTTGTCGGATGTTACATAATCAATTTTCGATTAGAAAAAAAAAAGTATAATACATCAACACTCCAACTTTGAGAGTGCAAATGTAGACATGTTAACCTAGGCCTGATTAGGTGCAAGAAAACATAGGCAAGTAAGACTGATTATCAACTTTGAATTCATCAGTCAACTATAATCTTGAGTTGAAAGCAGGGCGGAGCAATCGAGAAACATACCATTTTTGTTGATGGAGTCACAGAAAAAAGGGATGAGCCTTTGAGGTACATCATTAGAGAAATTGATAGGCTTAGATTTGGCTTTAATGACACTTTTAGTGAGTTCCTTCAAATCACCATAGAGTAATTTGTATGGATTTCCCTTAAGACCACTTTTTCTCAAGTATTTCTCAAGTTTCTTTGGCCTAAACCATGCCCAATTCAACACTTTCCAAGTGTATATTACTAACAAAATTGCTGCTATAATTATGTTGTAACAAAACTCCATGATAAAGTAATAAGTCTTCTTTCTAGCTACTTCCTTTTTTTACATAGAAAAGATGAATTTAGCTAATTTTGAAAGTTTTTAATAACATTGTTGGATACGCCTCCTCTCCATTTCCGGAAGTTCTTTCTTTGAGTGTAGACATGTGGCATATGTTTGATTTAATGGCTAAAATTTGATTGACCAAAGAAAATATCTAAGCATGATTTAGATGATAAATACATTTTACATTTAGTTCCAAAAAGACAAATGTAATAGATTTATTTGTCTTCTTCATCCAAAACACAAAGGCACAAATTCCTATGTTGAAAAAGTTACTTTGAATATACTTTTTTCGTCTCAAAATAAGTGTGTTGATTTGACTTGTTTCACGCTACTTAAGAAAAATAACAGATAAAAGATAGTTTAGTTTACTAAGTTACCCCTATTTATTAGATGTTTTTTTAAGAGTCGAGTACTATTAAGTAGAAGTAGTTCTATAATTCAAGGATGTAGTTGGAAACCGTTACTTTATTTTGTTTTGAATTCTAAAGAGATTCTTGTTTTGGAACAATATTTTTTTTGTTTGCTAAGCAACACTTATTTAGGGACGGAGGGAGTAAAAATTAAAGTCATACCTTCTTTAAATTTGCTTGGAAGATTTGAAGAGTTAAATGAGTTTGTGTAGATTCCCCTGCTATGAAGCTGATTTTGGTTGGGGAAAGCCATCATGGGTGAGCACTGTAATACCAAATTCATCTGAAAGTCACATCGCCAAAATATTCATGGGCTAACACACATGAAAAACTGAGAAAATCACCAAATTTGTTGAAGTTTGCTTTTAGTTACTGTAGTAGTTTTTAGCAAAATAAGTTAATTAGTTTAACATGAATTTGAATTTTGAATTTTAGTTAGGTTGTTTGAATTATTGAGATATTTTAGGTTGTTTTAAATTTCAAATTATGCAGATTATATTTTTATGTTGGCTATTTAAACCTCAATGCTTAATAAAATCATTGAAAGCTATTGAAAGTCATTTCAATCCATTAAGAGAAATTTTCAATCTTTTTTGTGCTGCCCCATTTAAAAAAAAACACCAACATTGGTATCAAGAGCTTCATTAATCTTAAGGGATCTGTGAAATCTTCCAAAGAATTACCATACATTTTTAACTCGTAAGGGATACATTTTTAACCCATCAGGGCTACCCATTTTAACCCATCAAGGCTACCTTTTCAACCGGTGCTTTTTTCAACGCACAGTCTTTTCGAAATCAATTTAAACTAAAATAATGGCAAGCAACAATCTCTCTTTGAATGCCCCAAACATTTTCACTGGTGAAAACTATCAGATTTGGTAAGTGAAAATGAAATCATATCTTGAAGCCTATGATCTGTGAGAAGTTGTAATGGAAGATGTATCCTTACAACCTCTCCCTGCAAATCCTACCCTTGCTCAAATTAAATCTCATTCGGATGAAAAAATCAAAAAATTCAAAGCCAAAATTGTAATTAAAAATTCAGTTACGGATTCTATTTTTTCTAAAATCATTGCTTGTGAGATGACAAACGAAGCTTGGGAAAAATTAAAAAAAGAATATCAAAGAAGTGACCGAGTCAGACAAATGCAAATTTTGAATTTGAAAAGAGATTTTGAATCTCTTAGGATGCAAGAGGATGAAACTATTGTTAAGTATTTTGACAAGATTTCTTTTATTGTTAATAAAATCAGGTTGCTTGGCAAGGATTTCAAAGATGATAGAATAGTAGAAAAAATTCTTGTGACAATTCCAAAGACATTCAAATCTAAAATTTCATCTCTGGAAGAGTCTAAAGATCTCTCTACTATTTCTGTTGAAGAACTAATAAGTGCTCTTCAAGCACAAGAGCAGAGAAGAGCCTTCAGGCAAAATAATGTCACTGATGATGCCTTTTATGCACAAAACAGAAAAGAAAAAGGTAATTATCCTCTTTGCAAATACTGCAAAAGAAAAACACACTTGGAAATTTTTTGTTGGTAGAGACCTGATGCAATATGTGGAAATTGCAAATGAGCCAGTCATGTTACAAAAGTATGCAAGTTGAAGAACAATCTTCAAGCACAAGTTGTAGAAGCAGAAATTGAGGAGGAGCAATTTTTTTAAATTGTAGTATCTAAAACAAAGGAGGAGTGTAGAAGTTTGCTTTTAGTTACTGCAGTAGTTTTTAGCAAAATAAGTTAATTAGTTTAAGATGAATTTGAATTTTGAATTTTAGTTAGGTTGTTTGAATTATTGAGATATTTTAGGTTGTTTTAAATGTCAAATTATGCAGATTATATTTTTATGTTGGCTATTTTAAGCCCCTCAATGCTTAATAAAATCATTGAAAACTATTGAAAATCATTTCAATCCATTGAGAGAAATTTTCAATCTTTTTGTGCTGCCCCATTTTTAAAAAACACGAACAAAATTTCTTTAAATTGGACCCTAAATGCCCAAAAATCACTCTAAAATAGTGAGACCGTACGTACTTCTCCCCTAACTCCCTACGGAGGGTTCCAAATAGATTTCGTAAAAAATTCTTTCATAAGCCATATCCCCAAAATATTTGTGGGTTAGCACACGAAAAACTGAGAAAATCGCCTTATTTCTATAAATTGACCCCTAAATTCCCAAAAATCACTCTATAAATGGTGTGATTGTATGTATTGCACCCCCAACTCCCTCCAAAGCGTTCCATTAAGATTTCACAAAAAAATCATCCGAAAGCCATATTACCAAAATATCCATGTGCTAACATACACGAACTCAGTTGACAAGTAACTACTTCAACTTTGAGAGTACTGATAGTACTGACATAATATTTATGGTACAAAAAAAGAAGTTTCATCAAAATCATATCATTCATTTATTTGATATATAAAAGAATATAAATTTTTAATTGTTTTAAAAAAAGAAGGTTTGGACGTTGTTTCTCATCGTACTGTTTACCCACATCTTGCTTTGATATAAACACAAGGGTGCGAGTCATGAAATTTTGCTGATTTAATCAGTTTTTCTCCTTATAAGTAGAAATAAACTTGCAGGACTGAGAGAGAACAATCTATATGCACAATACATAAAGGCTTCACTTGCATAAACAGGAACCACTGATGTAAACTCTTCACGAAACACGATGGAGCATTGTAACAAGTTTAAACTAATTCACTCACAGAAGAAATGTGAAAAAATAGTGAAAATGAACATTGATAACAATTCAAAACTGCAATGTTGAAATAGGAAAAAAGTTATTTCAGCAATAACTCAACTAGTTTAGTAGTATTCGAGCTGAAACACGGAGAACACAATACCATTGATCTTAAATATGAGCAACATCCATTTCAAAGTTTGCGCATAAGGAGAGGAGCACCGTACTGTGGACGAAGAGCAAATGATGCAACTGGAGCATGTGTATAAGACGGAGAGAGTTCGAAGGAGAACTTTTGTAGTATCATTGCTATTGCCATTTTTGCTTCCATCATTGCAAAGTTTTGTCCGATGCAAACTCGAGGTCCACCGGAAAATGGAATAAACAAGAGGTGTCCTTTGGCTGCCTTTGACACTCCTTCACTGAACCTTTCTGGTTTGAATTCCTTCGCATCTTCACCCCATAATTCTTTGTCATAATGAATTAATACTGTGGGTATAAAGATTAGCACTCCAGCTGGTAGACTCAGCTCCCCTAATTTGACTTCATGTTTGTTCCTTCTACGATATGTTGGTACTGGGGGGAATAGCCTTAACGTCTCGTGCAAGATCATTGTCACCTATTTATGGAAAGAAAAATGTATTGCATAAGTTGGAAGTAGAATTTGTTCACTTCTTACAAAAGTTAGATGCCATGCCTTTCTGAGATATTTAGTCTCCGAGTAATTATAACCCCTCTGAGACTGAAATAGGACGATAGAAATGTGGTCTATCTGATATCAGTTGGATCAATTTGGCATTAATGATGGGCAAGACGATTTAATAGCTACTCATTTTATATTATTTTAATTCATCTTCGAAATTTGATCTATGCAGAGATCTTGGGCTATTTTAAGTTGTCTTACATAACAAACTAGTGGAAAGTACTTACAATTTTGAGGCAACTTAGTCCTTCAAAATTTGATTTTTCATTTCCGATGACCTGCAAAACCTCCTCTTTGGCACGGGCTTGCCACTCTGGATGTAGGCACAACAAAATCATTGTCCAGACGAGCAATACTGAAGTGGTCTCTTGTCCAGCAAAATAGAATAACTTGCACTCTTCAATCACTTCTGTTATTGTGTCAGTTTAGCTCATTTCACCCTTATTATTATAAAATAACATATAAAAGATATAGTTTACTAAGTTATCTCTATTTATTAGATGTTTCTTGAGAGTCCAGTACTATTAAGAAGTATTTTTTAGTGCAACGGTGTAATTGGGAACAATTACTATATTTTGTTTTGAATTCTAAAGCGACAGGTGTAATTCTTTGCTTGTTTTAATTCATCATAGCTGAGAATAAGATAGAAACAATAGGTTTGTGGATTATTCCATTGAAGGAGTGATTATCAATAAAGATGTTGATTTCAATGGATTTATTCAATTGATTGCAAATCACCTGAATATCGATATTTTCATTTATTCCTTGAAAATTTGTTATAAAATTGATGATGCATCGCTGTCGATGTTTATATGTAACAATTTGGGATTGCAAGTATACATAGAATTTTTCAGAAAAAGATAACATTTAAAACTACCTGTTATATAGTTTAAGGCTTGACTTAGATCAATATAAACTCTTCATGAGAAAAGATGGATCAGTATACCAATTAGTTTAAACTAGTTCACCCACAAAAGAGAAGTGAAAATGAAAGTGAACAACAACGATAACATTTCAAAACTACAACGTTGAAATAGGAAAAGAGCGATTTCAGCCATATGCAGACTAGTTTAGTAGTATTTGAGCTAAAACATGGAGAACACAACACCATTGATTTTAAATTTCAGCAACATCCATTTCAAAGTTTGCGCATAAGCAAAGGAGCACCATACTGTGGTTGAGTAGTAATTATTGCAACTGGAGCATGTGTATAAGACGGAGAGAGTTCGAAGGAGAACTTTTGTAGTATCATTGCTATTGCCATCTTTGCTTCCATCATTGCAAAGTTTTGTCCAATGCAAATTCGAGGTCCCCAGCCAAATGGAATAAATGAGACCTGTCCTTTTGTTGCCTTTGACACTCCTTCACTGAATCTTTCTGGTTTGAATTCCTTCGCGTCTTCACCCCATATTTCCTTGTCATAATGTATTAATACTGTGGGTATAAAGAGTAGCACTCCAGCTGGTAGACTCAGCTCCCCTAATTTGACTTCATGTTTGTTCCTTCTACGATATGTTGGTACTGGGGGGAATAGCCTTAACGTCTCATGCAAGATCATTGTCACCTATATATGGAAAGAAAAATGTATTGCATAAGTTGGAAGTAGAATTAGTTTACTTCTTACAAAATTTAGGTGTCATGCCTTTCCAAGATATTTTAGTCTTTGAGTAATTGCCCCTCTGAGACTGAAAATAGGACGATAGAAAATGTCGTCTATCTGATCTCAGTTGGAACAATTTCTCACTATTGATGAGACGATTTAACAGCTACTTATTTTATCCTGATTTTATAGTGTTCTTCATCTTTGAAGTTTGATCTATGCAGTGATCTTGAGCTATTTTAAATTGTCATAAAGTACTTACAATTTTGAGGCGACTTAGTCCTTCCAAGTTTGGTTTTTCATTTCTGAAGACCTGCAAAACCTCCTCTCTGGCACGTACTTTCCACTCTGGATGTAGGCACAACAAAATCATTGTCCACACAAGCAACACTGAAGTAGCCTCTTGTCCAGCAAAATAGAATAACTTGCACTCTTCAATCAACTCAATTGTTGTCATTCCGAAATCTTTGCTTCCATGTTGTTCAATTTCTTTCATATTGGATTCAAGTAATATGCCTAATAAGTCATTTTTACTAGGCTCCCCTGCTTCCATTGCCCTCAACCTTTTGTCGATGATACGCCTAATCGTTGTTTGAACTTGCTTTTCGATTTCCAGCATTCTTTTGTTCCTTTTAGTAGGCAAGAATCTAACAAAACAAAGGTAAAAGAAAACAAGAAAAGTCTTTTTAGTAGAAAGTAATGAACATGTGATTTTCCATATTATGTAGAAATTTCACAAATAAATTGTTATACCTTGATCCTGGTATATAAACTGAACGAGTTATGTCAATTACATACTCAGCTTGTTCTTTCTGAAGTTCAAATACTATTCTCCCTTCTTCATAGCTACTCCCAAATGCGGTTCGAGAAATGACTTCACCTGTCATTAATTGAAGGTCTGGCCATACATCGAGATCGACTGATGTTTCCTTTGGAACAATATCCTCCCATTTACTTATCATTTCACTACAGCTTTGATAAAACGCTGGCAACATATGCTGTACAAAACAAATTAATCGCAAAAACCAGTACTAGTTATCAGTAGTAGAGCTTCATGTTTGCTAAATTTAGCAGTAATAAGAATATGAAGTGAATATAACCTTTAACTTCTCAACATGAAAAGCAGGATTGATGATTTTTCTGTGTTTGGCCCATTTGTCTTCCTCAAGCAACGCAAGACCTATAGCCAATAACTTGGCGAATGGATTGGGATGAGCTTGCTTTTGATACCCATAATTCTTTGTGAAAATCTCTTTTACATGTTCAGGATCTGTGATCAACACTATTGGATATGGGCCTAGCCACACAAAAGAACTTTTACCTGAGAGTAATCTGTTCTCGATTAGGAAAAATATATAAAAAAAAAGGCATAATATAAACAGACACTCAAATTTGATCTCAGCTGACAATTATCAATTATGAATTCATAGGGCTCTAATTGCTTAGGTAATTGCATCAGTCAACTATAGTCTATAGAGCAGGGGTGGAGCTACCACGGATCTGCCTCTAGGATGGAGCTAGGGTACCGAAAAGGGGTTCATCAGGACATTCTTTACAGAAAAATTACATTGTATATATACAAGAACAGGAAAAAATTAATTCTTTTAAAGACGAAGAATAAAAGAAACATACCATTTTTGTTGATGGAGTCAAGGAAAAAAGGGATGAGCCTTTGAGCTATATCATCAGAAAAATTAATGGGCTTAGATCTAGCTTCATTGAGTTTATTTGTGAGTTCCTTCGAATCTCCGTAGAGTAACTTGTATGGATTTCCCTTTAGACCACTTTTTCTTAAGTATTTCTCAAGTTTCTTTGGCTTAAACCATGCCCAATTCAACACTCTCCATGTATATAACAACAAAATTGCAACACAAATTGCTGCTATAGTTATGTTGTAAGAAATCTCCATGAGAGTAATAAGAGTCTTCTTTCTAGCTGCTTTATTTTACATAGACAAAAAGGTAGATGGGGAGTTAGCCTAATTTTGTAACTTTATAATAACATTGTTGGATACGCCTCCTCTCCATTTCCCCCAATTTCTTTCTTGGATTGGGGACATATGGCATATGTTAGGTCTAATTGACCAAAGAAAATATCTAACCATGATTTAGATGATAAATACATTGTATATTTAGTTCCAGAAATTATTGTAATCCCACAATCTTAGCAATATATTAACTTGTCCATAAATATAGTAAAAAAAATAAAAAAGACAAATGTCATAGATTTATTTGTCTTCTTCATCCAAAACACGAAGGCTAGACTTATTCCTCAAAGGTACAAATTCCTATGTTGAAAAAACTACTTCCAATATACTTTTTTCGTCTCAAAATAAGTGTGTTGATTTGGCTTGTTTCACACTTATTAAGAAAAATAACAAATACAAGGTATAGTTTACTAAGTTACCTTTATTTATTAGATGTTTTTTGAGAGTCGAGTACTATTAAGAAGAAGTAGTTCTTTAATACAAGGGTGTAGTTGGAAACAATTACTATATTTTGTTTTGAATTCTAAAGCTATTCTTGTTTTGGAACAATTTTTTTTAGTTGCTAAAGCAACACTTATTTAGGGACGGAGGGAGTAAAAATTGAAGTCATGACTTCTTTAAATTAGCTTGGAAGATTTGGAGATTGTGTTCTGTTCTATTTTCCAGTAGTTGTGGTCAGGGGTGGAGCCAAGTAAGGCTATCTGAATCCCCTTCCGTGAAAAATCTATTGTTTATGCATAGTTTTAAAAAATTATGTATAAATAGTAGATATAGAACCCTTTTGGCTTCTTCGTGTATTTTTTATGTAATTAGATTTCAACCTTATGAAACAAACTTGGAGGACTGGGAGTGAACAATTTATATGCACAATTAAATGAAGTTCATATAGATTTTCGTTATATGGTTAAAGGCTTAACTTGGATCAACAGGAACCACTGATATAAACTCTTCATGAGACAAGATGGAGCATCATAACAAGTTTAAACTTATTCATCCACCAAAGAGAAGTGAAAAAGAAGTGAACAACGACGATAACATTTCAAAACTACAACGTTGAAATTCGAAAAGAGTGACTTCAGCCATAGCCCAACTATTTAGTACTATTCGATCGATTTCAAAATTTGCGCATAAGCAGAGGAGCACCATACTGTGGATGAATAGTAATTATTGCAAATGGAGCATGTGTATAAGACGGAGAGAGTTCAAAGGAGAACTTTTGTAGAATCATTGTTATTGCCATTTTTGCTTCCATCATTGCAAAGTTTTGTCCGATGCAAACTCGAGGTCCCCCGGAAAATGGAATAAACGAGGCATGTCCTTTTGTTGCCTTTGACACTCCTTCACTGAATCTTTCTGGTTTGAATTCCTTCGCATCTTCGCCCCATATTTCCTTGTCATAATGAATAAAGATTGCAGGTATAATGAGTATCACTCCAGCTGGTAGATGCAGCTCCCCTAATTTGACTTCTTCTTTGTTCGTTCTACTAAATACTGGTAATGGGGGGAATAACCTTAACGTCTCGTACAAGATCATTGTCACCTATGGAAAAAAATGTATTGTATAAGTTCGGAGCAGAATTAGTTACGTTCACTTCTTAAATAATTCAGGGTCATGCCTTTCCAAGATATTTCAGTCTCATAGTAATTGCCCTTCCGAGACATTTCAGTGTCATAGTAATTGCCCCTCTGAGACTGAAATAGGATGATAGAAGTGGCCTATCTGATCCCAGTTCGAACGATTCCACATTAATAGCTACTTGTTTTATCCTGTTTTTATAGTTTTCTTGATCTTTGAAGTTTGATCTATGCAACAATCTTGTGGAAAGTACTTACAATTTTGAGGCGACTTAGTCCTTCCAAATTTGGTTTTTCATTCCGAAGACCTGCAAAACCTCCTCTCTGGCCCGTACTTGCCACTCTGGATGTAGGCACAACAAAATCATTGTCCACACAAGCAACACTGAAGTGGTCTCTTGTCCAGCAAAATAGAATAACTTGCACTCTTCAATCACTTCTGTTGTTGTCAATCCGAAATCTTTGCTTCCGTGTTGCTCAATTTCTTTCATATTGGATTCAAGTAATATGCCTAATAAGTCATCTTTACTAGTCTCCCCTGCTTCCATTGCCTTCAATCTTTTGTCGATGATATGCCTAATCGTTGTTTGGACTTGCTTTTCAATTTCCAGCATTCTTTTGTTCCTTTTAGTAGGCAAGAACCTAACAAAACAGATTTAAAAGCAAACAAAGTAATGAACATGTTATTTTCCATATGATGTAGAAATCTCAAAAGTAAATTATTATACCTCGATCCTGGTATATAAATTGAACGACTTATGTCCATTATATGCTCAGCTTGTTCTTGCTGAAGTTCAAATACTATTCTCCCTTCTTCATAGCTACTCCCAAATGCTGTTCGAGAAATAACCTCACTGGTCATTATTTGAAGGTCTGGCCATACATCGAGCTCGTATGATGTTTCCTTTGAAACAATATCCTCCCATTTGCTTATCATTTCACTACAACTCGTATAAAATGCTGGCAACATATGCTGTACAAAACAAATGAAAAAAAAAACAGAAAATTGAATTTTCTGATTTTTTTGGCCTTAACTCAATAGTCAATACAACAAAAAGAAGTATATATAACCTTTAACTTCTCAACATGGAAAGCAGGATTGATGATTTTTCTGTGTTTTGCCCATTTGTCTTCCTCAACCAACACAAGACCTTGAGCCAATAACTTGGCAAATGGATTTGGATGAGTTTGCTTTTGGTACACATAATTCTTTGTCAAAATCTCTTTTACATGTTCAGGATTTGTGATCAACACTGTTGGGTATGGGCCTAGCCACATGAAAGAACTTTTACCTGCCAGTAATCCATTTTCGATTAGAAAAAAAAATAAAAGAAGGCATAATACACAAACAGACATTCAAATTTGATCTCAACTGACAAGTAAGCACTCCAACTTTGAGGTTCAAATCTAGACACCTTAACTTGGTCTCAACTGGCAACTAAACACTCCAACTCGTCTTCACTGTGTACTCGTGTCGGTAAACACCAAATGCTAATGTGACACATAAGTTTTAGACACATCCAAATGATCATTTTGTAAGTTAGAGTGTTAAACCGATCACACACAGTGGAGACAAGTTGAGTTGTTTAGATGTTCATACTCAAAGTTGAAGTATTTACTTTCCAGCCGAATCAATAAAAGAAACATACCATTTTTGTTGATGGAGTCAAGGAAAAAAGGGATGAGCCTTTGAGTTATATCATCAGAGAAATTGATAGGCTTAGATTTTGCTTCAACTATACTTTTTGTGAGTTCATTCAAATCTCCATAGAGTAACTTATATGGATTTCCTTTTAGACCTCTTTGCCTTAAGAAATTCTCCAATTTTTTTGGCCTAAACCATGCCCAATTCAACACTCTCCATGTATATACCAACAAAATTGCAACACAAATTGTTGCTATAATTGTGTTGTACAAAATCTCCATGAAATTTTATTTTTCTAGCTGTTTATTTGTTACATAGAAAAAGAAGGGGAAAATAGCTAATTTACCTTTTTTTAATTTGTTGTTGTTTGGACAAAGATAAAGCCTAGCTTTTCTCTCTATAATATCGAAAACAAAAACATCATTGTCCAGTACTAATAAAGTCCTTTGTCCAATCTGTTTGGATCCATTCAATTTTGTGGGATTCAATGATATTATCTAGGGATATATATTAATAAACAGGTTTCTTATTTATTTTCTCGTGTTCTAAAAAGTAAAATTAATTTAAAAATATTTATATGTAACGAAATATATCCCTTGTTATACTGGAAGAGGTATATTTGGACGAAAGGTATAATGGAAGGAGTTTATTTGGACGAAAAGTATAACGGAAAGGGGATATCTAGACTAAAAGTATAACGGGATTGGTATATTTGAACTCAAAGTATAACAAAAAATATATTTAAATTATTTTGTATAGTACAAGTGTATATTTGGTTGTTTATCCGTATATATAGTCTAGACAAATACTATCGGAGGTGGCGATGGGGCCGTAGGGATTGTGAGGATGAAGATAAGGTGTGTTGGCAGGTTTAGAAGACACAATCAATGTGGAATGTCACTTGTGATGCTTGTTTTTCCTACTTCTACTACAAAAGTCATATTTCAGCTCATTTTTAAGTAACTTAATTTTCGTAGAGAAAATGTATTCCAAAAGTTTGAACAATCAAAAATGAAAAAACTGAAATTCTTCGATGCGAACATATCCATATAAGTTAAAAAAAAAAAGTGTTCTTCCTCTTAATTTTACAAAACATTTTTTACGTCATAAGTTACCGAAGCCAATCACATTTGCTCAAGGCATACAGCTCAGCAATAAGATGTTTACCCTATCATGAATCCAAAAAAATCTGAATTTTATTATTTTAATTTCATTTTAAACAATATTAAATATTATAAATAAAAAGTTACAAACTTTATAAAAAAATAAAGAAAACAAATTATCTAATTTCAACAGAAATATTTTACAACAGTAAATGAAACAGCTCAAATCTGGATATTAGTAAAATAAGTTTTTACAACAAAATCCAAGATATTGTATTGAAAACAAATGACACCACCTGATTTAAGAGATCAAGAGAATTAATTCTTAATTTTGTAAGTAATAATATTACTATATGAAGTTAAGGACTTTATGTCTTTCAAGAATACTACATTGAAAATAAGTAGTATCTAAAAACAAAAATTTAACTCAAAATTGTTATTAATTTTGCATGCATGTGTATATATTTAAGAGCTCTCATTAAAATTTGATTTTACGCTACTAATTTTATTGAAATGCGTTGGGAGTTTTAAGATCGATGTTATGACTAAATTTTAAGAATAACATACTTGTCATCCTTCGGCAAGTTTCAAAATTTCATTGAAACTATGCACAGGACGCTATCGGAGTGCCAATGATTATGAATAGTAATGTATATGAAATAGTAATGTCTAAGGCATTGAAGGGTTAATGGAGGAAACAAGAAATCTTAATGATATGCAAAAACTTGAGAGTATATTACTATCATACTATGTATTCTGTTGGTTAAGAATTGAATATATAGTCCAAAATTATCTTTATGAATATTTATTAATCCTAAGTTTGTATTCATTACCACTAAATAATAATAATGGATGCAATGGTATTATATACATCTTCGTCTAATTTTTCATATTACAGATATTTTATTTTATTTTTGGATTCTCTTCCTATTTTACAAGCCAATACTTGATAATATGAAGATGAGTTGTAACAACAAAATTCACAACGAGAAAATAATCAAAACTGAAAAATATCACAACCATTAAAAGATTTAACAATGTTTAACCCTCGAAGAAACTTGCTAGATTCATTTATGGGAATACTATACAAAATTCCAATCCATTTATTATTCTTCCTATCACAGTTGAAAGTTTGAGTTACATATATAGAAAGCACTATGCAAACTCTTATGCGCAAACTTTGAAGTGGAAATTCTCCGTTTATAAGCTCGAATACTACTAAATAGTTGGGCTATGGCTGAACTCACTCTTTTCGAATTTCAACGTTGTAGTTTGAAATGTTATTGTCGTTTTTCACTTTCTTTTTCATTTCTCTTTTGTGGATGAATTAGTTTAAACTTGTTATGATGCTCCATCTTGTTTCATGAAAAGTTTATATCAGTGTTCCAATTGATCCAACTTAAGCCTTTAACCATATAACAAAAATCTATATAAATTGCATTTAATTGTGCATATAAATTGTTCACTCCCAGTCCTGCAAGTTTGTTTCATAAGGTCGAAACCTAATTACATAAAAAATATACGAAGAAGCCAAAGAAGTTCAATATTTACTATTTATACATAATTTTTTTTAACAATAGATTTTTCACGGAAGGGATTCAGAGAGCCTTACTTGGCTCCGCCCCTGATCACAACCACTGGAAAATAGAACACAACATAATCTCCAAATCTTCCAAGCTAATTTAAAGAAGGCATGCCTTTAATTTTTAGTCTCACTGTCCCTAAATGAGTGTTGCTTTAGCAAAAAAAATTAAAAAATTATTCAAAACAAGAATCGCTTTAGAATTCAGAACAAAAAATAGTAATTGTTTCTGAATACACCCTTGTATTAAAGAACTACTACTACTTAATAGTACTTGACTCTCAAAAAACATATGATAAATAGGGGTAACTTAGCAAACTATACCTTTTATTTGTTATTTTTCTAATTTTCTTAATAAGCGTGAAACAAGCCAAATGGACACACTTATTTTGACACGAAAAACGTATATTGGGAGTAGTTTTTTCAACATAGGAATTTGTGCCTTTGAGGAATAAGTCTAGCCCTCGTGTTTTGGATGAAGAAGATAAATAAATCTATTACATTCGTGTTTTTTTTTTTTTTTACTGTATTTATGGACAAGATAATACATTGCTAAGATTGTGGGATTACAATAATTTTTTGAACTAAATATACAATGTATTTATCATCTAAATCATATTTTCTTTGGTCAATTAAATCTTAGTCATTAAATGTAACGTATGCCATGTGCCCCCATCCAAGAAATTGATTGGCGAAAATGGAGAGGAGTTGTATCCAACAATTAATGTTATTAAGAAGATATAAATTAGCTTACTTCCCCTCTTTTTTTTTATGCAAAACAAAGTAGCTAGAAAGAAGAGTCTTATTACTTTCATGGAGATTTCTTACAATAGAATTATAGAAGCAATTTGTATTGCAATTTTGTTGGTATATACATGGAGAGTGTTGAATTGGGCATGGTTAAAGCCAAAGAAACTTGAAAAATACTTGAGAAAGAGTGGTCTTAAGGGAAATTCATACAAATTATTCTATGGCGATTTGAACGAACTCACAAATAAACTCAATGAAGCTAGATCTAAGCCCATCAATTTCTCTGATGATATAGCTCAAAGGCTCATCCCTTTTTTCCTTGACTCCATCAACAAAAATGGTATGTTTCTTTTATTCTTTGTCCTTGAAAGAATAACTTTTTTTCTCTTCTTGTATATATACAATGTAATTAATTTTCTGTAAAGATGAACCCCTTTTCGATCGGTACCCTTGCTCCATCCTAGAGGCAGATCCGTGGTAATTCTAGAGACTACAGTTGACTGATGTCATTACCTAAGCAATTAGAGCCCTATGAATTCATAGTTGATAATTATATTATGCCTTTTTTTTTTATATATTTTTCCTAGGCGAGAACGGATTACTCTCAGGTAAAAGTTCTTTTGTGTGGCTTGGCCCATATCCAGCAGTGTTGATCACAGATCCTGAACATGTAAAAGAGATTTTCACAAAGAATTATGGGTATCAAAAGATAGCTCATCCCAATCCATTTGCCAAGTCATTCGCTAAAGGTCTTGCGTTTCTTGAGGAAGACAAATGGGCCAAACACAGAAAAATCATCAATCCTGCTTTCCATTTTGAGAACTTAAAGGTTATTTTTTTTACTTCATAGTCTTATTACTACTAAATTTAGCTAACATGAAGCTCTACTACTGATAACTAGTACTGGTTTTTGCGATTAATTTGTTTTGTACAGCATATGTTGCCAGCGTTTTATCAAAGTTGTAGTGAAATGATAAGCAAATGGGAGGATATTGTTCCAAAGGAAAGATCAGTTGAGCTCGATGTATGGCCAGACCTTCAATTAATGACAGGTGAAGTCATTTCTCGAACCGCATTTGGGAGTAGCTATGAAGAAGGGAGAAAAGTATTTGAACTTCAGAAAGAACAAGCTGAGTATGTAATGGACATGACTCATTCAGTTTATATACCAGGATCTAGGTATAACGATTTATTTGTGAAATTTCTACATAATATGGAAAATCACACGTTCATTACTTTGTCCTAATTAAAATAACTTTTCTTGTTTGCTTTTACATTTGTCTTGTTAGGTTCTTGCCTACTAAAAGGAACAAAAGAATGCAGGAAATCGAAAAGCAAATCCAAACAACGATTAGGCGTATCATCAACAAAAGATTGAGGGCAATGGAAGCAGGGGAAACTAGTAAAAATGACTTATTAGGCATATTACTTGAATCCAATATGAAAGAAATTGAACAACACGGAAACAAGGATTTCGGAATGACAACAATTGAGTTGATTGAAGAGTGCAAGTTGTTCTATTTTGCTGGACAAGAGGGCAATTCAGTGTTGCTCGTCTGGACGATGATTTTATTGTGCCTACACCCAGAGTGGCAAGTACGTGCCAGAGATGAGGTTTTGCAGGTCTTTGGAAATGAAAAACCAAATTTGGAAGGACTAAGTCGCCTCAAAATTGTAAGTACTTTCCACATGTTCGTTATGTAAGACAATTTAAAAATAGATCACACTTCAAAGATGAAGAACACTATAAAATTAGAGTAGCTGTTAAATCGTATTGCCCATGATTAATGCGAAATTATTACAACTGAGATTAGATAGACCACATTTTCTATCATCCTATTTCAGTCTCATAAGGGCAATTAATTAGTTAGAGACTGCTAAAATATCTCGGAAAGGCATGACACCTAAATTTTATAAGAAGTGAACTAATTTTACTTCCAACTTATGCAATAAATTTTTCTTTCCTTAGGTGACAATGATCTTGAACGAGACGTTAAGGCTATTCCCCCAGTAGCAACATTTCGTAGAAGGATTAAAGATGAAGTCAAATTAGGGAGCTGAGTCTACCAGCTGGAGTGCAACTCTTTATACTCACAGTATTAATTCATTATGACAAGGAATTATGGGGTGCAGACGCGAAGGAATTCAAACCAGAAAGATTCAATGAAGGAGTGGCAAAGGCAACAAAAGGACAGGCCTCGTTTTTTCCATTTGGCCGGGGACCTCGAATTTGCATCGGACAAAACTTTGCAATGATGGAAGCAAAGATGGCAATAGCAATGATACTACAAAATTTCTCCTTCGAACTCTCTCCGTCTTATACACATGCTCCACTTGCAATAGTTTCTACTCAACCACAGTATGGTGCTCCTTTGCTTATGCGCAAACTTTGAAATGGATGTTGCTGATATTTAAGATTAATGATGGTGTGTTCTCCGTATTTCAGCTCGAATACTAATAAACTAGTCGGGATATGGCTGATATCGCTCTTTTCCTATTTCAACTATGTAGGTTTGAAATGTTATTGTTGTTGTTCACTTCTCTTTTGCGGGTGAATTAGTTTAAAATTGGTATGCTGATCCATCTTTTCTCATGAATAGTTTATATCAGTTGTTCATATTGATCTAAGCCAAGCCTTAAACAATATAATGGGCAGTTTTAAAAGTTATCCTTTTCTGAAGAATTCTATGTATACTCGCAATCCCATATTGTTACATATCAACATCGGCAATATTGATGTAAATATTGATATTCAGGTGATTTCAATCAATTGAATCAATCCATTGGAATGGACATCTGTATTGATAATCACCACTTCCATGGAATAATCCACAAACCAATTGTTTGTATCCATTCTCCGCTATAATGAATCAAAACGAGCAAAGAATTACACCGTTGCTTTAGAATTCAAAACAAAATATAGTAATTGTTTCCAATTACACCGTTGCACTAAAAGGTACGATCTTCTGATCTGCCCCTTGGGGACATTCACCCTCGAATGAGATTTTAGGCATATTTTAAACGAAAAGAGTCTAACATGTGTGTGAGTCAATGGGGATTAAACCCATAATTTGTAAGGAAGTTGATTAGTGAGATACCCCTAAGGGGTGCACCGGCAACTGACCTTGATCATCTTATAAGGATTCTAGTGTGAGAATACGGTCTCGGAATGCTGCCACACTATCAAAAATAGAATCACAACGTCAATATGATCATTTTGACACCAAAATCGCATTTTTCGGAGACGATCCCAAAATCGTGTCTAAAACGGGACTCTAAAAAAACATCTAATAAATAGAGATAACTTAGTTAACTATATCTATTTTTAATCCCCCTCACATTTTTTTTTTTTTTGTTCCAATGACTAATTTAAATTTATTATTTTGATGGTCAAGTTTAATTAGGTTTCACTAATTTTCTTGTAAAATTATAGATGACCCATTTTTTTTTCAAATACAAAAACTAAATTACAATATAGCCGAAAAAGATAGTCTTAAATTATTAATATAGCCACAAAAAAAATAGGTTTGAATTTTTTTTCTTTACACTAAGGAATGAAAGAAAAAAAATTAGTATAAGATTAAAATAATGATAATCAAAGAACTCAAAAACAATATTTATGAAAAAGATTAAAATATACCTTAAACTTTTCTAGAGGGATCATATAGGGTTGTTTAAAACCGAATCGAAAAAAAAGTTATTGATTTATCAAAATTGGGTTATTTGTTTAGCAGTTTTGATCTTTTTTATTATCGGGTTATCGGTTCTTAATGGTTTGAGGTTTTTTCTTAACGGATTAACCGATAACCCGATAGTAAATTAGATAATTATATTTATACCATTTTGTATATAAAGTCCTTGACTTAGAGTTTGATTTCCTACTTTTATTTATGGTTGTCTCAAACACTTGGTTATGCTACAATGTAAAAGTGTTTGATTTTGAGCAATATGTAACTTGGTGAACTCATGTGCATGGTTTATTTGGTTTGTCACCTTGTTTCTAAGTGATTTTTAATGTTATTTTGTGTCAAATCTTAATGGTTAAACGGATAACCGAATCAATAACCGATAAACCAATAATCGATAAGCCAATATCTTAATGGTTCTATAATGGTTTAGCATCTCTACAAACCAATAACCAATAAGCCAAACTAATAAACTTCAAAACCGATCCGAATCGACCAATACGCAGCCCTAGGATCATATATACCCCTAGATGAAATTTTTTAAAATTAAAAGTTAAAAATATAAATTTAAAACTAATTTTTTCAATTGTTGAATGAAGGGTATAGATTGTATGTTTTGTATATATTTAAGAGCTCTTATTGAAATTTGGTTTTAATTAAAACTATACACACGATGAATATCTAAAACCCAAAAAAAAAAAAAAAAAGACTCTAAATTATTATTGATTTGGTACGTCTTGTATATATTTAAGAGCTCTTATTGAAATTTGGTTTTAATTATAACTATGCACATGATGAAGCCAAAGAGCTAATCATGACAGTGAGTCAATATCATATCATCATATCCAAAATGAAAAGTTGAATTACCATTTTATTCCTACATTAAATATAAATTTAATAAAATATTTTAATAAATAATAATATTTTACTTATATAAAGATAACATTAAAAGTCCAGCAACTATAATTTTAAAATATAAAACTTATTAGTAATCATATGCATTAAACCGGATAAGCAATAGATGGGTCATCTGCCAGTAATTATTATAGTAGCAAATTTCCTCAATATTAATTAGAATACAACCTTTTCACATTCCAACATTTATTAGTTTGATTGAAGCTTCCACATGTTATATTTGTTCATCTATCAAATACTTATTATAGCATATTATCTTAACACAGTAATTTAGAATACAATGTTTTCTCAACAAAACATTTTCTTGTGTAATTTTGTTCATTCTTTTTCTTAGTTTTTTTGTACTTGCAATGTATAAATCTCATAACAATGGTTGTACGTAGTTGTTGTTTGGAAGTTGGAAAGAACATTGTATCATTGTTTGAGTCTTTTCGTCTCCAACAATAAAACTTTTGATTTTCTTTAGTTACCTAACTTAATTGATAATGAATGATCTTATATATTCCATTAAATTATGCTCAATGATCAACTTATATAAATGAATTCATAAACCAAGAATATGTACAACTCTCTCCATTAGGGGAAGCAGTAGAGGAAAGATTTTAAAGAGTAAGTTCATTTTTCAGCTTTGTTATTTTCTATGAACGTGTTCGTAAAAATATATTATTCTTGTTTATGAATGTTTTATGAGTTTTAAGTTTTATAAATTATCAATGTTATATTCATGTTTATGAGTTAAAATTAAGCTGATATATTGACATAGAAGTGTTAGAGATTGACTTTTGGTCCTCTTATATGTCTTACCTTTACCATTAGCTTTGAGTCTTTAATTTGCTTAGCTTGAAGTTATTTGAAACTTTAATTTTTGATACCTTAAATTTGCTGAAGTTAGTAAAAAAATGGATAAATGAAAAAGAATAGGTATTCATATATAATATTTTGGTGATATATGTTTATTAATGTTTTCCTAATTATATAATTAAAGTGGATGAATGAAACTACTCTAACCGGTGAAATCGGTAATCAAAACAACAAATGGAATACACATCAAGAACATTACTTATGAAAGAGTATAATGTAATATATCAATACATTAAATGTTGCTCAAAATATAATTCATTATACATTTTACCTATCTAGATAAATTTAGTTGTTTAATTTTGTAGTTTAAAATAATATTTAATCATCTAATTAATATTGTTCAACGAAGAAGTCAGTTGAATATAAGCTGACTATTCATCTATTTTAGCTTGTACTTTTTCACTTTATTCTATTATTCATTACAATGTATTTTTGATATGATTTATTTTGTATGAACTACTTGTATGTGACACACATGCGAAGTACGTGACCAGAAACTAGTTATATTATATATAAGTGGGAAGAACTTAAGTCAAAAGTTGAATTACCGTTTTATCCTTTATGTATATAAAGCAATTATTTGTTCTACATTAATAATATTGCAGTAAAAATACTCATAATTATGAAAAGAATCAAATTATTAAAGATTTTCAGCCAAAAATGAAAAAAAAATCCATCAATTTCCAACTTAATGGTTTGACCTTTGATCTTCATCTACATTAATAATATTGCATAAAAATACTCAAAATTATAATTCAAGGCAATAGACTCTTCCTTTTCTCGAGGCACAATACTTCTATCACGCCCGAGCCTACACCCTGGGGGGATCGGCACTTGGAGACCATTGCTGGCCCCAAGCGAACCCTTGGCCTGGCTTTCTTAACTCAGCGGAAACCTAACCCAACAGAATGACTCAATGCAAATGCAAGGTTACAAAACAACTTAACTTATAAAATCTGGCCACAAAGGCAACTCGAATCTCAAAATAGAATATTTAAATATATACATAGATAAGAGACTCAAAACTAACTGACTAACTGTCTATGAAGCCTCTAAAATACTGAGATGGATGTTGGGACAGACCCCGCAACATCCTAATAAAACAAAACTAAAAACACAAAATAATTGAGTCCTCCGGAATGCAAGGAGGCTCACCACTGACTCTGAGTGCTCAATTTGGATCAACGACGTCTTTGGATGGCGATCCACGGGTACCTGCGTCTGCATCATAATAAGATGCAGGCCAACTGGCATCAATACATGGAATGTACGAGTATGCGAGCTGAAAAGCTAAACCACAACTTAAGCTTGAAAGGAATACAAGAAAACACTTACCTTGGCCCTGTACGACTCAAAAATAACTGAACTCAATATATATAAAAGGCAATAAGACACATGCGATATATAAATCTTTTAAAATATTGTAAACAACTTAGTTCGTTAATGATTAAAGCAATAACAACTCAACTTTACTTATATAAAAGTAATATAACTTTAGTGGGAGATTCTTTAACCGACAGCCACCACTATGAGCCCTAGTGGTGGTACAACGTTTTACCTCACGTTACCCAAGGACCATCCTATACCTGGCCATGATATAGGAAGCTATCTTTACTAAGTGGATCCACTAGCTTAACTTACGGGATCATCTAAAAAGTATGACCCGTTAAATCCCATGTTGGCGGCATGGTTCTTATGGAGAGTTGAGTTAATATGAACTCGTGTCCCCAACTCGGTGCTCAAGACTACTCCCAAAAAATATACTTTAGCTCATAAGTGTTTTAAACACATATTTCTTTAGTTTGAGTTAATTACTCAAAATCTAGCCCAAAGGCTCTCTTGGAATCGATATTCCTTTCTTACTTAAATGTAAAAACATTTAGAAACTTCTTTGGGAAGTACATAGTTCCCTAATAACTTTTGAGAAATGGACTCGACTTTATGCTCTTAACTTAACTTGAAACTTGAGACTCTTCACTTGGCTTGAAACTCTATACCCTTTTTACTTGACTTGAAACTCTTTACTCTTTACTCTTTACTTGACTTGAAACTTGAGCCTTAAAAACGAAGTGAAAACGTTCAATAAAGGCTCTTGAACAACTTTGAAAACTTGCTTTAACTTACTTAACTTCTAAGCTTGGCTCTAACTTCACTTGACTTCTATCCTAACCTGCCTTGAGTTGGACTATGGATTCAAGGTATATGATCACATGTTTATGGATGAGTTTGGGATGTTAAGATGTACCTTAGAGTATTGGAAACAACTATAAAACATAGGCACTTTACCAAAGAACATGTATGAAATAGTGGGAAATGAAAGGTAAAGGAAAGGATTGGCGTCATTGGCGCTCTAAGACGCGCAGGGCGCCAGCCCTCAAACTTTAGAGGGTGTTCTGCCAGGCGCTCTGCCCCAAGGGGAAAGTTCAGCATCCCTTTTTTGGGTGCGCTGGCTGGCGCGACACCCCAACCCTTTTCCCCCAAAAATCCGACTTTTTTCCCCTTGTTTTTCCAACTCTAAACCCCTTAACTTCAAAGGTTCCAACACCAAACACTTAAAATTATAAACCCCTCAACATACAATAGATTTCAACTCAAAAACACAACCGGAAACATGTCACATATCAACAAGGAACTTCAACAACACAATCAACAACACAACCCAACAATTTCAACAACATAACCAATCTTTTCTCGAAAATAAAACGAGTTTGGCGTGTCGGGGAAAGGATGAACCCAACACTATGAACTCACATACCTAGTAGGGATCACCCCGACGATATCCACGATGATCTTTGACGGAAACTTGCTTGATCTCCTCTTTCTTCTCTTCTTCTCTTCTTCTCCTCTTTACTCAAAACCCTCACTCTCACTCTTTTAAAATGGGACAAACTAATCTAAAAATCAGTCCAACACTTAAATATAACCAAAAGAATTGATTAGAGAAAAGACCAAAATGCCCTTAAAATTTCCGGACGGATTTTTCTGCCACTGCCCAACTTTCAAACGGCATAACTCACTCATACGAACTCGGAATGGAGTAAAATCGGTGGCGTTGGAAAGATCATTCCACAAGCTTCGTAAAAATAACTAGAAATACACCTAACTCATCCTGATCTAGGATTTATGACTGTTCAAAGTTGACCAAAAACTCATTTTTTTTTCCATACTTAACCAAATTTCCAGATTTTTGAATCCCTTCCAAAAATAGTTAATTCCTATTCTAAGCCTTTTCATAGCTATTTCAAATTGTCGGATGTTACAACTTCTTCAATTGCTTCTTCATCTCTTGTTTGTGAGCAACCGATGAAGATCAAAGGTCAAAAATTAAGTTGGAAATTGTTGGGTCTTTTAATTTTTGGCTAAAATATCTTTAATAATTTGATTCTTTTCATCTTCCCTTACCTAAGGTCCCTTATTTAAGTCACCCAAGGAGCAATTGAATTTGCAAATCCCATTGAATCGTTTTACTCGAATATGGTGGCGAAACCGTACAAGGATTCACTGGTTGGTCCACAAGATCTTCCAATAGATTAGTACGGCTTCATATCCGTCATCTTCGGCGTCTTTGGTTCCAAGTTATCAGATACAAGATTTGCTCGTGGCTTGTTATTATATTCAGTGTGCAATCCATTGCTAACTTAAGGAATATGGAAAATGATCTTAAGCAGATCTCAATGGCTATATGATGTTTGGTATCACGGGTCTCATGACAAACTACTTTGGTGTTAGTCCCCGGGCAAGCAAGACAACTTGATGGAACTGTTTTAGGCACAAATCATTTATAAGAACATGTAGATGTCGTCCCGAAATATTTGCATTCTTTTGATGATTCTTAGCTAAATGAAGTTGTAGAATAGGTTTTGTTTTTATAGTTTGAGCTCTTTTTACAGGGCTATTTTGTCCCAAGTTCTAATGACTCTAATCTTAGCGAACACTGTCAAAATTATTACTGTGGTGATATAACATTTTGTTAGTGAATTCAGGTTTCTATATCTTAACTAATGTCTTGTAATGTTGGAAGCAGCTAATGATTGGCTCCTCTTCAATATTCTACCTTCATTTCTACCTTTCTCTGTTAGATTTCATGCAAAGGTTAAAGAATGAAGAAGATCAAAAAGTTGTTGAAATGGCCGATCATTAGAATTGTTTGATAATAATTGTATGCAACAAACGTGCAACGCACGTTTCGAAAACTAGTACTACTAAATAGTTGGGCTATGGCTGAACTCACTCTTTTCGAATTTAAACGTAATGTTGTAGTTTGAAATGTTATTGTCGTTTTTCACTTTCTTTTTCATTTCTCTTTTGTGGGTGAATTAGTTTAAACTTGTTATGATGCTCCATCATGTTTCATGAAGAGTTTATATCAGTGGTTCCACTTGATCCAAGTTAAGCCTTTAACCATATAACAAAAATCTATATAAACTGCATTTAATTGTGCATATAATTTGTTCACTCACAGTCCTGCAAGTTTGTTTCATGAGGTCGAAACCTAATTACATAAAAAATACATGAAGAAGCCAATGGAGTTCAATATCTACTATTCATACTTTTTTTTTTTTTTTTAACTATGCATCAACAATAGATTTTTCATGGAAGGGGTTCAGAGAGCCTTACTTGGCTCCGGCCCTGACCACAACTACTGGAAATAGAACACAACATAATCTCCAAATCTTCCAAGCTAATTTAAAGAAGGCATGACTTTAGATTTTAGCCTCAACGTCCCTAAATGAGTATTGCTTTAGCAAAAATAATTAAAAATTGTTCAAAACAAGAATTGCTTTAGAATTCAGAACAAAAAATAGTAATTGTTTCTAAATACACCCTTGTATTAAAGAACTACTGCTACTTAATAGTACTCGACTCTCAAAAACATATGATAAATAGGGGTAACTTAACAAACTATACCTTTTATTTGTTATTTTTCTAATTTTCTTAATAAGCGTGAAACAAGCCAAATGGACACACTTATTTTGAGATGAACCAAATGGACACACTTATTTTGAGACGAAAAACGTATATTGGAAGTAGTTTTTTCAACATAGGAAATTGTGCCTTTGAGGAATAAGTCTAGCCCTCGTGTTTTGGATGAAGCAGACAAATAAAATCTATTACATTCATCTTCTTCTTTTTTGACTATTTTTATGGACAAGATAATATATTGCTAAGATAGCGGGATTACAATAACTTTTTGAGCTAAATATACAATGTATTTATCATCTAATCATCTTTTCTTTGGTCAATTAAATCTTAGTCATTAAATGTAACGTATGCCATGTGCCCCCATCCAAGAAATTGATTGACGAAAATGGAGAGGAGTTGTATCCAACAATTAATGTTATTAAGAAGATATAAATTAGCCTCCTTCCCCTCTTTTTTTCTATGTAAAAGAAGTAGCTAGAAAGAAGAGTCTTATTACTTTCATGGAGATTTCTTACAACAGAATTATAGAAGTAGTTTGTGTTGCAATTTTGTTGTTATATACATGGAGAGTGTTGAGTTAGGCATGGTTTAAGCCAAAGAAACTTGAAAAATACTTGAGAAAGAGTGGTCTTAAGGGAAATTCATACAAATTATTCTATGGCGATTTGAACGAACTCACAAATAAACTCAATGAAGCTAGATCTAATCCCATCAATTTCTCTGATGATATAGCTCAAAGGCTCATCCCTTTTTTCCTTGATTCCATCAACAAAAATGGTATGTTTCTTTTATTTCTCTTCTTGTATATATACAATGTAATTAATTTTCTGTAAAGATGAACCTCTTTTCGATCGGTACCCTTGCTCCATCCTAGAGGCAGATCCGTGGTAACTCTAGAGCCCTATGAATTCATAGTTGATAATCAGTCTGTCTTGATCAAATTTGAGTGTCTATTTATATTATGCCTTCTGTTTTTTTATATTTTTCCTAATCGAGAACGGATTACTCTCAGGTAAAAGTTATTTTGTTTGGCAAGGCCCATATCCAGCAGTGTTGATCACAGAACCTGAACATGTAAAAGAGATTTTCACAAAGAATTATGGGTATCAAAAGATAGCTCATCCCAATCTATTTGCCAAGTCATTCACTAAAGGTCTTACCTTTCTTGAGTAAGACAAATGGGCCAAACACAACCTAGTGTGAGAATACGGTCTCGGAACGCTGCCACTCTATCAAAAATAGAATCACAACGTTAATATGGTCGTTTTGACACCAAAATTGTATTTTTCAGAGACGGGCCCAAAATCGCGTCTAAAACAGGATTCTCAAAAAACATCTAATAAATACAGATAACTTAGTTAACTTATCTATATTTAACCCTCCTCACATTTTTTTGATTTTTTTTTTGTTTCAATGACTAATTTAAATTTATTATTTTGATGGTCAAGTTTATTTATGTTTCACTAGTTTTCTTGTAAAATTTATTATAGATGACCCTTTTTTTTTCAAATACAAAAACTAAATTACAATATAGCCAAAAAAAGATAGTCTTAAATTATTAATATACCCACAAAAAAATTAGTTTTGAATTTTTTTTCTTTACACTAAGGAATGAAAGCAAAAGATAAAATTAGAATAAGAAACTTAAATAATGATAATCAAAGAAGTCAAAAACAATATGTATGAAAAAGATTAAAATATACCTTGAACTTTTCTAGAAGAATCATATAGGGTTTTTCAAAACTGATCTGAAAAAAAGTTATTGGTTTTTATCAATATTGGGTTATTGGTTTAGCGGCTTTGATAACAATTTTGATTATTTTTGTTATTGGGTTATCAGTTCTTACCGGTTTGAGGTTTTTTCTTAACGGGTTAACCAATAACCCGATAGTAAATTAGATAATTATATTTATACCATTTTGTATATAAAGTCCTTGACTTAGAGTTTGATTTTCCTACTTTTACTTATGGTTGTCTCAAACACTTGGTTATTCTACAATGTAAAAGTGTTTTCTTTTGAACAAGATGTAACTTGTGAACTCATGTGCATGGTTTATTTGGTTTGTCACCTTGTTTCTAAGTGATTTTCAATGTTTTTTTTTTGTGTCAAATCTTAATGGTTAAACCGATAACCGAACCGATAACGATCAAAAGCCGATAAACCAATAACTGATAAGTCAGTATCTTAATGGTTCTATGATGGTTTAGCATCTCTACAAACCGATAATCAATAAGCCAAATTGATAAACTTCAAAACCAAACCGAATTGACCAATACACAGCCCTAGGATCATATATACCCCTATATGATTTTTTTTAAAAATTAAAAGTCAAAAATATAAATTTAAAACTAATTTTTTCACTTCCGTTGAATGAAGGGTATATATGAGCTAATTTTGTAACAATAGGAGTATATGTGAGTCGTTTGTATAACAGTAAGGTTATATATGTGTCACTTTCATAATGAGGAACATATCAGCTTTAAATGACAAAGTTGAGGGATATATCAAATTTTTTTCCCTTGAAAATATTTTTTATAGTATAAGAGTATATATGGTCATTTTTCCGGATATAAAATCTAGACAAATCCTATGGGAGGTGGGGCCGTGGGGGTGGTATAAGGATGATGAGGATGAAGATGAGGTGTGTTGGAAGATTCAGAAGATACAATCAATGTGGAATATCACTTACTTATTTTTCTTATTTCCACTACAAAAATCATAGTCTAGCTCATTTTTAAGTAAGGAAAAAGGTCAAATACACCCCGAACTATCGTAAATGGTATGCAGATACCCACCATCATACTTTTGGGACATTGGTGTCCCTACCGTCCAAAACCTATATCATAAATGCCCTTCACTCTAGTGGATGACTAAATAGGGACACATGACACAATCTTATTCGTCGATTCGATATTTAATAAATGTCGGATCGGTGAACAAGATTATGTCACGTGTATATCCGTTAGTATAAATGGTATATTTTCTCTGACCATTAACCAAGCTTATGTGACAACTTAATTATTGAGTTGGCACAAATACGTGATATCAAGCATTGAAGGAGCGTGAACATCAAAATTTAGACTAAAAATAATTTATTTTTAAAAAAAACAAAAATAAGAAAATAAAAAATGATTTTTTTACTTCTTTCTTCTTTTCCTTCCTCACCAGTCACCAACCCTTATTTCTCTTTTTTTCCCCTTCCCAGCCCTCTCCGACTTCTCTGTTCTCTTTTCTTTTCTTTTTTTTCATATTTTCTTTCTTTCTGAGAAACGATAATGTATTATTGATGTAGATGTATGTTTTCTTTTCTTTTTTTTTTTCTTTTTTTTTTTTGTAATTTACAACCCATGAGGTGACAAAGATTCAATAGTTTTGAAGGATGAAAAGTGATTGTTGGATATCTTTGTGAAATTAGGTGAAATATGTTATGTAAAATTGTGTACAAATATTATGATATATTGAAGTATTTTAATGGTGATTTATTGGCAATGGTGAAAAAGGATATAAGTTTGTATAATAATGGATCGATGCAATGATATTATATGTATCTCCGTCTAATTTTCCTTATTATAGATTATTGTTTTGAATTATCTCCCTATTTTACCAATCGAAATTGAAAAGTATCACAACCATTAAAAGATTTGATAATGTTTAACCCTCGAATAACTTGCTAGATTCATTTATGGGAATAATATACAAAATTCAATCCATTTATTATTCTTCATAACGCAGTTGAAAGTTTGAGTTACATATATAGAAAGCACTCTTCACAAGACTAGATGAAAGTTAAACACCATAAAATGTTGAAGATCTAAAACACACACTGAAGAAAAAGTATTAACATTTTCGATAGGGTTAACTAAACTACAACATTTTTAAAGTTTGCACATAAGCAGAGGAGCACCATACTGTGGATGAATAGTCACTACTTCAACTGGAGCATGTGTATATGATGGAGAGAGTTCAAAGGTGAACTTTTGTAGTATCATTGCTATTGCCATTTTTGCTTCCATCATTGCAAAGTTTTGTCCAATGCAAATTCGGGGTCCCCAACCAAATGGAATAAACGAGACTTGTCCGTTTGTTGCCTTTGACACTCCTTCACTGAATCTTTCAGGTTTGAATTCCTTCGTGTCTTCACCCCATAATTAATGTACTAAGATTGCGGGTATTACGAGTAGTACTTCAGCTGGTAGACTCAGCTCACCCAATTTGACTTCATCTTTGTTCCTTCTACCATATATCAGTGTTGGGGGGAATAGCCTTAACGTCTCGTACAAGATCATTGTCACCTAAGGAAAACAAACATGTATTGCATAAGTTGGCAGTAGAGTTAGTCCACTTATGAGGAATTTGTGAAAACTACTTACAATTTTGAGGCGACTTTGTAACGACCCAAAAATCTCGTCCGCATTAGTCGGTAAGTGTGGCGATGATCGAAGGAATTGCAAAGTGGCTAGTTTTGAAAAGTAAGTGGCTAAACCTGAAAAGTTAGGACGCTAATTAATTAATTCAAGGAGTTTAAGTCGGAAATTGAAGTTTTCATAAAAAGAAAGTTTGTTCGAAACGACGAGACGAGCAAAACGACGACATATGTGACTGGCCAAGGGAGGACAAAAATTCTACCATTGTGATGTCATCCATGACATCACTATGTCAAGATTTGATGTCATCCATGACCTCACTATGATGTCATCTATGACATCACTAGGTGGGTGTACCTACCACCCACCTACCTTAAATGACATAAATAACCCCCTAAAAACACCTATAAACTACCCCCCTCCTCTTAGTCTCTACATCAAGAAACAAATCCCCAAATCTATATTCTCTCCCAAAAATCTCTCTAAAGTGTTGAAAATAGTTCCGAGTCAAGTTGAGTGTTTTTGGCAATTTTATTCTTGTAAGTTGCTCTTATTTTCTAAATCTTTTATAAAAAGATATTTTACATAAATGAGTATATTTTATGTACTTTAAGTATTTTATTTTGAGGAAATTATTTATAATAAATGATAAAAAAAAATTATGACATGAAATTAAGATCTTGAACTTAATACACATAAACATGACGTAGTAATACTTTTATCGATAGAATGAGATGATGTCAATTAAATTAAGGTTGATATGATAAATAGAGAACACTTGAGTTATTAAACATGGAGCATGACTAAATTATAAACTTATTTATATGATATATTTGAGTAATTGTATTACGAGGTACTTATTTACATGTTGTAATAAATGATGTACGTGAGTCCCAAATGACTGTTGAGTTGATTCGAGTCGATGAAGTACTTTTGCATGATGAATGAGTTTGGATTGAGATTGCGGATTTACCTTTGATAAACTGAGGTAATGAGTATTTAAGACATACTGAGTTTGAGTTGATGAGTTGAGTATTGAGGACTGAGTAAATGATGAATTGAGCATGTTTTAGTCTTGGGAGTAGTATCTAGCACCGAAGGGGGAGCGAGTATACTTTTACTTTAACCCTCGAACTATGTTGCCAGCATAGGATAGCCGTATAACTTGTTTTGGCGACTCATGTCCCGCAAGTGGACAATTTATATGGATCCAAGAGAGAGTTGATCGTCCTATGCCGTGGCACGTATAGGACGGGCGTGGCAACGATGCCGATTCGTTGTACATCACCTAACTTATGGTGGTGGGATGTGTGTCGGTTAAGAGAAACTCCTAAGCAACTTGATTGAGCATGAAATTATAAAAACTGAGTTATTTCATTTTATACCAATATATATATATATATATATATAGAACTGCATGACATGCTTCAAAACTTGCATATATTGAGCTGAGCCTGAGTTTGAGGAGTTTGAGGAGTTTGAGGAGAGTCTATTGAGATTATTATTATTATCATTATTACTAATGTGTTGTTTTATTTGAGCTTCTTACCGTACATTCCACGTACTGACGCCTTTGGCGCTGCATCGTATCATGATGCAGATACTAGAGATAGAGGACATCAGCCTGCGCACCGTTGATAGCTAGATTCAGTACTCTTCAGAGTTGGTAAGCTCTCCTTATATTCCGGAGAAGGCTTTTTTGATTATGGAGTATGTATACGTGGTGTCTATGGTCTGTCATGGCACTATCTAGATTGTTAATTAGAGGCTTCATAGACAGTGAGCTTATGAGCGAACATTTGAAGTATTGTATAAACATTTCAAAACATATCTATATTATTTGAGAGAGTTTCATCATCATGTCTCTTGATGTTAATTTTCGCTGTTGAATGATGTGACGATGACGCTAAGTGGTTCGCTCGGGGACTAGCAATAGTCTTTGGGTGCCGGCCACGCCCTGGGTACTCTCCTAGGGCGTGACAAACTTAGTCCTTCAAAATGTTGGTTTTCATTTCTGAATACATTCAAAACCTCCTCTCTGGCACGTACTTGTCACTCTGGATGTAGGCACAGTAATATCATCGTCCATACGAGCAACACTGAAGTGGTATCTTGTCCAGCAAAATAGATCAACTTGCACTCTTTGATTACTTCTGTTGTTGTCATTTCGAAATCTTTGTTTCCATGTTGTTCAATTTCTTTCGTATTGGATTCAAGTAATATGCCTAATAAGTCTTCATTTTTATTACTAGTCTCCCCTGCTTTCATCGCCATCAATCTTTTGTCAATAATACACCTAATTGTCGTTTGAATTTCCTTTTCAATTTCCAGCATTCTTTTCTTCTTCTTACTAGGGAAGAACCTAAAAATAAAATCTTAAGTAAATTTCTATGCTATGAACTATGAAGTAGAAATTTGCTCGAATGCATTAATATTGTACGTACTTCGACCCTGGAAATCGAAAAAACTTGTTCCATTGCATACTCAGCTTGTTCTTTCTGAAGTTCAAATACTTTTCTTCCTTCTTCATAACTACTCCCAAATGTAGTTCGAGAAATGAATTCACTTGTCATTAGTTGAAAATGTGGCCATACATCGAGCTCGACTGATGTTTCCTTTGGAACAACCTCCTCCCATTTGCTTAGCATTTCACTACAACTCTGATAAAAATGCTAGAACCATATGCTGTTACGTAGACAGGTTAATTTCACTTATGATCACTAAGTTCTATATACTAGCTATACGCAAAAACAGAAAGATATAGTAGTATTTGTAACCTTTAGTTTCTCAAAATGGAAGGCGGGATTGATGATTTTTCTATGCTTAGCCCATTTTCCTCAAGGGTAATGAGACCTTGAACCAATAACTTCACGAATGGATTAGAATGCATATTCTTGTGATATACATAATGTTTTTCAAAAATTATCTTTATAAGTGAAGGTTCAAGATGAATACTATAGGGTTGGTTCCTAGCCAGGCAAAAGAATTTTTACCTGCAGAGTATTTAGCAGTTTTGGGTTAATAAAAAAGGCAGGGCTTATACTAAACCATATTGTAAGTGACAGTAAATCAAACTCTATATTGAGTATATCCAGAATCCATAAACTCAAAATCTTAGCTCCGTCTGACACTACTGGGCACAACCTTTTACAAGAAGAACTATACTATGCCACAATACTTCAACTAGAGGAGCGACTAGTTGGTTCACCAAGCCCCAACCTAGCGTCACATGCTCTCTTCAAATACAAGGAGATCTAGAGACAAACTACCGACTCCTCCCAAAATTACATTATTGAGCGAAAAATAATGGTTAGTGGACCACCACCACTTTTCAACAATTGCATGAAGTCGAAGACATAATTCCGTAGATAAAAGTTTGCTCCCTTTAATAGTTTGCATGATCACACATTTAAACATGATATCAGATCAGGCAAAGATCCTGGTGGATTCATGTCTTATATAAAAAAATTATGTGATTGGTCCATGAAAATAATATGATTATGCAGACATGATATCAGATCAGGCAAGGAAGAAAAATAAGTAATGCAAAAAATAATTAAAAACTAGATTGTTGTAGTTACCATTTTTGTTGATGGAGTCACAGAAAAAAGGGATGAGCCTTTGAGGTACATCATCAGAGAAATTGATGGGCTTAGATTTGGCTTCATTGAGTTTATTTGTGAGCTCTTTCAAATCTCCATAGAGTAATTTGTATGGATTTCCCTTAAGACCACTCTTTCTTAAGTATTTCTCAAGTTTCTTTGGCTTAAACCATGCCCAATTCAACACTTTCCATGTGTATATTACTAACAAAATTGCAACACAAATTGCTACTATCATCTCAATCTACTCCCACAAGTAATAAATCTTATGGAAAATACTTCACCACGAACAACTGTAGGAAATTCTTATAGCTTGAGGTGTGTCAAAGATATTGTCATTAAGGATATTTCACCCAATATAAGTCTATGATCCCGAGGATTCAATATGCTCTTTTAGTATAAACTAGAAGCCGAAACTAACAAAAATATGATATAAATCCAATCCGCTTCCTCACCATTAGTATAGCAGAAGATTTATATAAGAAAACATGATCATCTCTAATCTTCTTCGAACGGTTGAAAGAGTAAAATCTTTAAAGACATTGAAGACAATTCATTTCAAGAAAGGTCAATTTTGTGGACCTTTTTAGGATGATGGTTAACAAAATATGGAGTAGTGCATGAATGAGGACCAAGACTTTTCCATAATTATATTTTTGACAACAATGATGTTTGTCCCAATTGGTCAAATTTGTGGAGGAGCTTCGTCCTATACTCATATACAAACATTTATGCCTTTGGCTTTTTATAGATACTTTTTTCTTTTGAGTTCTATAATTTTTTTAAATATTTGGTTTATGTTATATCATGTATTCAGAATAGTAAATTAGAAATATTGTTAAGATGGGGAAATATATATATATATATATATATATATATATATATATATATATATATATATATATATATATATATATATATATAAGTCCACAAAACTCACTATGTGTTCTTAAGAAATTTAATCCCCTCAATGTACCCGAGGTTGTGGATTATTGCCTCCCAGGATAAAATGGATATACCTATTAAAGAAGTAGTGGTACCTCACACTTCAATAACTTCAGCAAACTCAAAAGTCAGCAACGAAATCATACCTATTATAGAAGTAGTGATACCTCACACTTTAGCAACAAAATCATACCTATTAAAGAAGTAGTGGTACCTCACACTTTAATAACTTCACCGAATTCAAAAGTCAGCAACGAAATCACACAATGACTCTACTTTAAGGAGAAAATTCCAACAAAATACTTGGTTTGTAAGAAAATACATGTGTGCAGAAGAAGGAGAAAATTTGATATGATGGTGCGGTGTGAACTCACATGTTCAGAATAGGCATGCCGATGTTGAGGCCAAGCGAGCGACGATGATGCGAGGGGGCACCCTCTCCTTAGGCCTTTAAGGGCTAAAGGAAGTGTTTTACTAAACAAAAATTTGATTGCTAAGGAAAAATAAAATAAAATTCAATCAAAAGCTAAACAACTTTGATAACATTAACAAAACTGCAGTTAATGTTTTAAATTCGAAGCATGACTTCTGCCATCACCCAACAATTTAGTATCAATCATTTGAATGATGCATGTAGATCAATGTACAACGCAAATGATGTAAATATAATCTTAATGTTTGCGCATAAGCAGAGGAGCACCATACTGAGGATGAATAGCCACTACTGCAACTGGAGCATGAGTATATGACGGAGAGAGTTCAAAGGAGAACTTTTGTAGTATCATTGCTATTGCCATCTTTGCTTCCATCATTGCAAAGTTTTGTCCAATGCAAATTCGGGGTCCCCAACCAAATGGAATAAACGAGACTTGTCCGTTTGTTGCCTTTGACACTCCTTCACTGAATCTTTCTGGTTTGAATTCCTTCGTGTCTTCACCCCATAATTCCTTGTTATAATGTACTAAGATTGCGGGTATAATGAGTAGTACTTCAGCTGGCAGACTCCAGCTCACCCAATTTTACTTCATCTTTGTTCCTTCTACCATATATCGGTGCTGGGGGAAATAGCCTTAACGTCTCGTACAAGATCATTGTCACCTAAGGAAAACAAACATGTATTACATAAGTTGGCAGTAGAATTAGTGCACTAATGAGCGAAATTTTGTGAAAAGTACTTACAATTTTTAGACGATTAAGTCCTTCAAAATCTGGTTTTTCATTTCCGAATACATTCAAAACCTCCTCTTTTTGCACGTACTTGCCACTCTCGATGTAGGCAAAGTAATATCATCGTCCATACGAGCAACACTGAAGTGGTATCTTGTCCAGCAAAATAGAATAACTTGCACTCTTCAATCACTTCTATTGTTGTCATTCCGAAATCTTTGTTTCCATGTTGTTCAATTTCTTTCGTATTGGATTCAAGTAATATGCCTAATAAATCTTCATTATTAGTACTAGTCTCCCTGCTTTCATCGCCATCAATCTTTTGTCAATGATACGCCTAATTGTCGCTTGAATTTCCTTTTCGATTTCCAACATTCTTTTTCTTCTTCTTACTGGGCAAGAACCTTGTAATAACAATCTAAGTAAATTCTCTATGCTATGAAGTAGAAATTTGATCCAATACTTTAAAATTGTACGTACCTCGACCCTGGTATATAAATCGAAAAAACTTGTTCCATTACATACTCAGCTTGTTCTTTCTGAAGTTCAAATACTATTCCCCCTTCTTCATAGCTACTCCCAAATGCAGTTCGAGAAATGACTTCACCTGTCATTAGTTGAAAGTGTGGCCATACATCGAGCTCGACTGATGTTTCCTTTGGAACAGCCTCCTCCCATTTGCTTATCATTTCACTACAACTCTGATAAAATGCTGGAACCATATGCTGTTACGTAGACTGGTTAATTTCACTCATGATCACTAAGTTCTATATACTAGCTATACGCAAAAAAACAGAAAGATACAGTAGTATTTATAACCTTTAGTTTCTCAAAATGGAAGGCGGGATTGATGATTTTTCTATGCTTAGCCCATTTCTGTTCCTCAAGGGTAACGAGACCTTGAACCAATAACTTCGCGAATGGATTAGAATGCATATTCTTGTGATATACATAATGTTTTTCAAAAATTATCTTTATAAGTGAAGGTTCTGTGATGAATACTATAGGCTTGGGGCCTAGCCAGGCAAAAGAATTTTTACCTGCAGAGTATTTATCAGTTTTGTGTTAGTAAAAAAAGCAAAGCTTATACTAAAATAGATTGTAAGTGATATATCGCCTACGGGTTCAACAAAACTAGTACTAGTTTTAGTTCAAACTCTATATTTGTGTTTAAAAATCTATTTAATACGTAGAGATATATAATTCATCAAGAACTCAATAAGCTGCTTTTTCAAGAATCCAGAATTCATAAACTCAATTATACTATGCCACGGTACTTCAACTAGAGGAGCGACCAGTTGGTTCACTAGACCCCAACCTAGCATCACACATTCTAGAGACAAAGTATGGAACTCCTCCCAAAATTACATTATTCGAGCCAGAATTGGCCGTTAGTGGACTACCTCCACGTTTTAAATGAGATGGTCACGCATTTAAACATGATATATATCGATCGTGCAAAGACCCCGAATTCAAGTCTTATATAATAACAAAAATTATGTGATTGGTCCATGAAAGGAATATGATTAAGCAAACTTGTTAGATTGTTGTACTTACCATTTTTATTGATGGAGTCACAGAAAAAGGGATGAGCCTTTGAGGTACATCATCAGAGAAATTGATGGGCTTAGATTTGGCTTCATTGAGTTTATTTGTAAGCTCTTTCAAATCTCCATAGAGTAATTTGTATGGATTTCCCTTAAGACCACTCTTTCTCAAGTATTTCTCAAGTTTTTGGCCTAAACCATGCCCAATTCAACACTTTCCATGTGTAAATTACTAACAAAATTGCAACACAAGTTGTTGCTATCATCTCTACTCCCACAAGTGATAAGTACTCCATATTTAAAAAGGCTTCTCTCAAGTACTCTTTTCTCTTATATATATGAAAAATAAATTAAGCATATCCAGACATCTCAATTCATCTTACTGTGTCAGTTGAATACTTGAATTAACTTACAAAAAAATGATCATCTAGACACTTCTAAAATTTATGTGTTACATAATTGTCGAGGTGTCCATGAGACACAATGTGGACGACTTGTGATGTCTAGATATGCATTTTCAAAATTAAAGTGATTCACTATCTATTGAGACCAAGTTAAAGATAGTTTATATTTATTATGCCTTTCTATTATATCATCGACAAGATGGGGTATATATTTGATGAATTTTCCACAACTAATAAAGGTGTTTGTCCCAATTGGTCAAATTTGTGGACTTTTATAGGATGATTGATTGACAAAATATAGACTAGTGCGTGAACGAGGGCCAAGACTTTTTCCATGATTTTGAATTTCTTACCTTGTATTTTTTTTCCCTCGTAAACACGAAAATTCAATAAGTTGTGAAAACTATCGGATTTTCATCAATTCTTATACAATCTTACCAAACGAAGAAAACCAAAGTTCATAAATAAGATATCGGAATATCATAAGGCGTAATATTAATAAATCACATATCTCCATATTCTTTTAATAAATAAATGTTTGTGATTATAAATTGCAAATAAACATAATTTTAGAAAGATTCACTAGTCAATAATAGTATTGCCTAGTTATTCTTTAATATTATCCCTTCACATGACATGAACAATCTCTTCACGCCGAGCATGAGTTTTTTTTTTTGAATAATTTAAAATGGTTGGTCTTTTTTCTTTTGCAAAATATAAACTCATGGGTCCAGCTTTAAATGCATTGAAAGCACTATTTGGAATCCCAAATCATACTTTTGAAGAATTTGGGATTTGATTTCAAATCATGATCCCAAATTGCATCTTCAAATGCTGATTTGGAATCATGACTACATATCTCACAAATTATGCTCTGCACCCTAAAAGAACTTATGTCCCACTAAACATAAACTCGATTGCTAAGGAAATAAATAAATAAAAATCAACCCATTTGAAGAAAAAAAAAAGTACAATTAAAGGAACTATTGTCCATCACCAAAATGTTAAAACATACAAGGAAAAATAGGAGATTTGAGATGGAGCACAAACCATATCAAAAGCTAAAAAACGTTAATGTTTGAATACGAAACATGACTTCCACGATCTCGCAACAATTTAGTATATCGATCATTTAAATGATGCATGTAGATCAACATACAACACCAATGTCGTAAAATATCATCTTAAAGCTTGCGCATTAGCAGAGGAGCGCCATACTGAGGATGAATAGTCACTATTGCAAATGGAGCATGTGTATATGATGGTGAGAGTTCAAAGGAGAACTTCTGTAGTATCATTGCTATCGCCATTTTTGCTTCCATCATTGCAAAGTTTTGTCCGATGCAAACACGCGGTCCCCAGCTAAATGGGATAAACGAGACTTGTCCTTTCATTGCCTTTGACACTCCTTCACTGAATCTCTCTGGTTTGAATTCCTTCGTCTTCACCCCATACCTCCTTATCATAATGTAATAGAATTGTGGGTATAATGAGTTGCACTCCGGCTGGTAGATTTAGCTCCCCCAATTCACTTCCTCTTCAGTCCTTCTACCAGATGATGGCAATGGAGGGAATAGCCTTAATGTCTCGTACAAGATCATCGTTACCTAAAAAAACACTGTAAGTTGATTAGCCTCAACTTAAGATTTTTCTGCTTATAACTTTCAACGCACTTTTGGTCTGACCAAAATTTTTAAGTACTATTTTATCACTACTATAGTTCAAAATCCAGTGAATGTCTTCTCAAAATAACACGACTAACTCCGTCTCCATTTCATTTCTGGCCTTCATCCTTCTCCTTGCAAATATACTCTTTCATTTATATTAACACAAATGCTTATGGTCATTGTTTTTACCAAACATCTTAATTGTTTCTGCTTCTATCCGAACATGCAACTGTCTATTTGTACAATCAATTTCAACACATAAAAATGGTTTTCAACACTGAATGTTTATTAACTAATCTCAAATAGTTAAGCCAATCGGGCTCCAAGTCCACTTCTTGTCTCAACAGTCCTATCGAAAAACTATATTGAGTACATAAAACGTACTCATTAAAAGATTGGAAGAAAAGAACTTGCGAAAAGTACTTACAATTTTCAAGGGATTTAGTCCTTCCAAATCTGGTTTATTATTTCCAAAGACGTGCAACACCTCCTCTCTGGCACGTACTTGCCACTCTGGATGTAAGCAGAGCAAAATCATTGTCCATATGAGTAATACTGAAGTGGTCTCTTGTCCAGCAAAATAGAATAATTTGCACTCGTCTACCACGTCTGATATAGTCATTCCAAAATCTTTTCTACAATGAAGTTCAATTTCTTTCATATTGGATTCAAGTAATATGCCCAATAAGTCATCTTTACTGGTCTCCCCTGCTTCCATTGCTCTCAATCTTTTGTCAATGATACGCCTAATTGTCGTTTGAATTTCCTTTTCGATTTTCAGCATTCTTCTGTTCATTTTAGTAGGCAAGAACCTATATAAACAAAGTTTTTCGAATTACAGGGAAAGTCTTCAAGTAGAAAAATTGTTAAGGATCAGATTTTTCATATTTAATTACAGAGAGATTTTGCAAGCACAAAAGAAAGTATCGAGCATGGAAATGTGATGTACATAAATTGTTGTACCTTGATCCTGGTATATGAATTGAACGTGCTATTCTGATTACATACTCAGCTTGTTCGTTCTGAAGTTCAAATACTGTTCTTCCTTCTTCATAGCTACTCCCCAAATGATGTACGAGATATGACTTCACTGGACATTATTTGAAGGTCTGGCCATACATCGAGTTCGAATGATGTTCCCTTCGGAACAATTTCCTCCCATTTGCTTAGCATTTCTCTACAACTCACATAAAATGCTGGCAGCATATGCTGTAAACAAATGAAAAAATCAACAACTATAAATGGATAACTTCTTAATGTTTAAGGCATCTCAATAAGCAATACTAAGTAGCACAGGGAAATTTACCATGTTTTCTAAATTCTAAATTTGGTTCTCCCTATTATTTTATTAGTTTTCTTACTTCCATTCTAAGTCGGTTTAAAAAAGAATGCTACTTTCTATATTTAGTAATTCTTCAATTATGACATCCCACACAAGACGTTTCAGACTACAAGATTCAAAGCATATTATAGTACAATATACACATATTTAGTTTAAGCCTACAAGTCTCCCTTATTTTCATAAATATCGTCTCTGCCCAATCAAACTACAACAACAATAACACATCCACTATAATCCCACAAGTAGAATATGGGCATGATGGTTGTTGAAGTTTGCTTTTAGTTCTTGTAGTAACTTTTAGCAAAATAAGTTATTTAGTTTGAATAATTTTGAATTTCAGTTAGTTTGTTTATGTTGTTAGATATTTTAGGTTGTTTAAATTTTAAATTATGCAGATATCTTTTTGTGCTACCCCATTTTTAAAAAAACACCAACAATGGTATCACAGCTTCATTGATCTTAACGGATCTGTGAAATCTTCCAAAGAACTACCATAAATTTTTAACCCGTAAGGGCTACCTTTTTAACCCATCAGGGCTACCCATTTTAACCCATCAAGGCTATCTTTTCAACCAGTGCTTTTTTTAATGCACAGGCTTTTCTAAATCATTTTTTAACCAAAATAATGGCAAGCAAAAGTCTCTCTTTGAATGCCCCATAAATTTTCACAAACAAAAACTATCAAATTTGGTCTGTGAGAATAAAATCATATTTTGAAACCTATGTTATATGTGAGGTTGTGATGGAAGAAAAACCCTTACAACCTCTCTCTGCAAATCATACAAAAGTTCAGATTAAAGCACTTTCAAAAAAACTTCTACACATGACAATGCCATCGCATGTGTTTTTGAAGAACAAAATCAAAAGAAGAAAAACAAAAAAGAACAAATTTTTGCAAGTTCAAAAACAATGAAAAAAACCAAGCATCAACTACCAAAGCAAAAATTGAGGAGGTGCATTTTTTTCAATTGCAGTAACTAAAGCAAAGGAGGAGTGTTGAAGTTTGCTTTTAGTTACTGCAGTAACTTTTAGCAAAATAAGTTATTTAGTTTGAATAAATTTGAATTTTGAATTTTAGTTAGTTTGTTAATGTTGTTGAGATATTTTAGGTTGTTTAAATTTTAAATTATGCAGATTATGTGTTTTATGTTGGCTATTTAAATCCCCTCAATGCTTAATAAAATTATTGAAAGCTATTGAGAGTCATTTCAATCCATTGAGAGACATTTTCAATCGTTTTGTGCTGCCCCATTTTTAAAAAACACCAACAATGGTGTATACATAGAGAAACTTACCCCTACCTTGTGAAGGTAGAGAGGTTGTTTTCAAAAGAAAAAAAGTTCAAGTATAACAATTCAAAACAAGTTCAAAAAGGAAATATAATAGTGAAGAAAGCACGTTGAAAATAATGGAGAAAAGAACATCAACAACAAGAGTAATAAGTAGAACCTTCAACTTTCTACGTGGAAGGAGGGATTGATGATTTTTCTGTGTTTGGCCCATTTGTCTCCCTCAATATTTACTAGACCCTGAGCCAATAACTTGGTCATTGGATTAGGATGATTTTGCTTTAGATACACATAATTCTTTGTGAAAATCTCTTTTACATGTTCAGGGTCTGTGATCAACACTACTGGATGTGGGCCTAGCCACATAAAAGAACTTTTACCTGCGAGTAATCACTTTAATTTTTGGTTAGTAAAATCTAAAATCTCAAGTTTTTGCTACTTCATCTACCTCAATTTATGTGGCACACTTTCCTATTTAATCAGTCAAAAAAAAAAATGATACATTTCATTATTTGAGAAATATTTAATGTCTCTATCAACATTTTATCCACGTTGGATCTCACTTATTTGGCAAAAAACCCACAAAAGATGTTCAATATTTCTTAAATTTTGTATCCAGTTAAACTACACCACATAATTTAGGACAAAGGGGAGTATGATTTATTGCATTTTCCACAAAGAAATTTCAAGAACGAAATCACTAATGAAAGCAAATAAGAAAGGCATAATACATAAAAGTACCCTTCAACTTGACTTCAATGACATCTATGTCCTTCAACTTTGGTTGTGCACAAGTAGACACTTAAACTTGTATAAAATTAACAAATAGACACATTCATCTTATGTGGCATCCTACATGGCAATTTTGTGTCGTACATGGTGTCCTACATGTATTATACCACGTAGGACATGTGTGCTTTCTTGTATAATTTTATACAAGTTTAAGTGTTTCCTTGTGCACACCCAAAGTCGAACGACATAGATATCAGTTGAATTCATTCGGGAATTTTACCAAACAGTTGATACGCATTACTCAACTCACGTTTCTAAACACAGAAACATACCATTTTTGTTGATGGAATCAAGGTAAAAGGGGATGAGCCTTTGAGCTATATCGTCGGAGAAATTGATGGGCTTAGATTTGGCTTCAATGACACTTTCTGTGAATTCCTTCAAATCTCCATAGAGTAATTTGTATTGATTTCCCTTAAGACCACTCTTTCTTAAGTATTTCTCAAGTTTCATTGGCTTAAACCATGCCCAATTCAACACTTTCCATGTATATACCAACAAAAAAGCAACACAAATTGTTGTTATCATGATTCTCAACATCTCCATTTTAACAAGTGACAACTCTATGAAAGGCTTTTCGATCTCAGCTGCTTCCTCTTAATTAACATCATATTATATAGTATATAATTTCACTAAAATTTCTAATAGCGATACATACTACTATATAGTAGTATAACTAGTAAGTAAATGAACGAAAGTCAAATGCAAGTAGTTATAGAACTATGTGTGTGACTTTCATTCATTTTCTTACTAGTTATAGTAATATGTGGTAGTATGGACCGCTATTCAAAATCTTAGTGAAACACTAAATTTGTTATTTCAGACGCTTTTGTTGAAAAATATTAAATGAAGTGGTACCACAAGAATAGTCTAACATCACAACACAATGCACTAACTCATCAACATCACTAGCTTTAGGAGACTATTAGCTAACTAAGATGGAGAACCTCACATTTTTTTTTTTTCACACAAATATGAAATTTGAATTCTACCTAGCAAAATGCGTGAAATACATCCAAGCCACGCGGATCGAGGTACAATTCAAGTGTTTATTTGTATCATTCACTTTGTGTTTGTGCCTCTCTTTTTTATTTGTGTTTATGTTTTATAAGTTCTTGTCTTTAATTTGACGGATTCATATATGTTTTCTGATTGAGTTGAAGGTTCGCCTTACTTAGGTACATAAAGGGTTCGCATAGTAGTTATTTTATTTCTAATAAATTGTTAACTTGTCTTCATTTGGTAAAATTTTGACATTTGTTCCTAATTAGAGATATCGTCCTTTCACACATTATCTCCATTTGTTTTCATATAAATTTACCATACTCAATATTTTGTTTATCTTTTCTTTGTATTCATCTATATTACTGATATTTCCAATCCCTGGCTAGTTTTGTTGAACTTGGAATTTTCTTGTGTAGATATAATTAAGGAGTGATGCTGACGTTTTGTAACTAAAGATGATGCAATAAGTGAAACAGCTCATAATAAATTTCTCCATATAATATTTTTTTCAGGCAGTAAATTTATTATCTCTAATTAATATGTAATAAGATATTTTTATGTAAGTTAGATATGTTCTAATTAATTCTTTTGATTTATGAGGAAAAGTTTACCAAGGAAATTTGTGAATAGTTTATATATGTCAGAGTATATGAGGAAAAATGTGAGGTTCTCCATCTAATTAGTTAGCTAATAGTCCCCAGCTAAATGGTATAAACGATACTTGTCCTTTGGTTGCCTTTGACACTCCTTCACTGAATCTTTCTGGTTTGAATTCCTTCGTCTTCACCCCATATCTCCGTATCATAATGTACTAGGATTGCGGGTATAATGATTGGCATTTCGGCTGGTAGATTTAGCTCCCCTAATTTCACTTCTTCTTTATTCATTCTACCAAATACTGGCAATGGGGGGAATAGCCTGAATGTCTCATACAAGATCATCGTTACTTAAGGAAAAAAGTATTGCATAAATTGACAGTAGAATGAGAGTGTTTGGGTAAAGCTTTGACCAAAAGTGCCTTTAACCCAAAAATAACCAAAAGTTATAAGTTGATTTGCCCCAGCTTATGATTTTTCTGCTTATAACTTTTATAGCACTTTTGGTCTATTTTTACAATCAATTTCAACACATAATTGAGGACACAAAACGTAGTAATTAAAAGATTGGAAGAAAAGTACTTACAATTTTCAAGCGATTTAGTCCTTCCAAATCTGGTTTATTATTTCCAAAGACGTGCAACACCTCCTCTCTGGCACGTACTTGCCACTCTGGATGTAAGCACAGCAAAATCATTGTCCAGAGGAGCAACACTGAAGTGGTCTCTTGTCCAGCAAAATAGAATAACTTGCACTCTTCAATCACTTCAACTGTTGTCATTCCGAAATCTTTGCTTCCGTGTTGTTCAATTTCTTTCATATTGGATTCAAGTAATATGCCTAATAAGTCATCTTTACTAGTCTCCCCTCCTTCCATTGCCCTCAATCTTTTGTCGATGATATGCCTGATCGTTGTTTGACTTGCTTTTCGATTTCCAGCATTCTTTTGTTCCTTTTAGTAGGCAAGAACCTATATAAACAAGAAAAGTCTTTTAGTAGAAAAAAATTTCATATTTATTTACAGAGAGATTTGGCAAGCGCAAAAGAAAGTTTTGAAAGTGGAAATGTGATGTACCTTGATCCTGGTATATAAATTGATCGTCCTTTTTCGATTACATACTCAGCTTGTTCTTTCTGAAGTTCAAATACTGTTCTTCCTTCCTCATAGCTACTCCAAATGCTGTACGAGATATGACTTCACTAGCCATTATTTGAAGGTCTGGCCATACATCGAGTTCGAATGATGTTCCCTTTGGAACAATTTTCTCCCATTTGCGTAGCATTTCACTACAACTCACATAAAATGCTGGCAGCATATGCTGTAAATGAAAAAACCAGCAAGTGCTTGTTATAATTCCCTTCTAAGTCTCTTTAAAAAAGAACGTTTCTTTCTATATAACATATCCTACATGGAATGCGTAGACCACAAGATTCAAATGATATTTTGGTATATTATACACATCTTTAGTTTAAGACCACAACATAAAATATAACGGAAGGAGTAATAAAGTAGAACCTTTAACTTCTCAACATGGAACACGGGATTGATGATTTTTCTGTGTTTGGCCCATTTGTCCATCAATGGTTGATAGACCGTCAGCCAATAACTTGGTCATTGGATTGGCATGACGCTGCTTTACATACACATAATTCTTTGTGAAAATCTCTTTTACATGTTCAGGATCTGTGATCAACACTGTTGGATATGGGCCTAGCCACACAAAAGAACTTTTACCTGCGTAATCCGTTTCCGATTAGAAATAAAAAAATAAGGCATAATACATAAACAAACACTCAAATTTGATTTCAGTTGACAAATAAGCAATCCAACTTTGAGGTTCAAATCTAGACACCTCAACTTAGTCTCAACTATCAACTAAACGCTTCAACTCGTCTCCACTATGTCTTGTAGACACCAACGTACGCTAGCATAACACATAATTATTACACGTGTTTAAATGATCATTTTGTAAGCTAGAGTGTTAAAACATACCATTTTTATTGATGGAGTTGAGGAAAAAGGGATGAGTCTTTGAGCTATATCATCAGAGAAATTGATAGGCTTAGACTTTGCTTCTACTATACTTTTGTCAATTCATTCAAATCTCCATAGAGTAACTTATATGGATTTCCTTTTAGACCTCTTTGCCTTAAGATATTCTCCAATTTTTTGGCCTAAACCATGCCCAATTCAACACTCTTCATGTATATACTACAATATTGCAACACAAATTGTTGCTATAATTGTGTTGGACAAAATCTCCATCAAATTATCTTTCTAGCTGTTTATTGTTACATACAAAAAGAGGGGAAATAGCTAATTTACTTTTTTTTTGACTTGTTGTTGTTTGGACAAAATAAGGCCTAGCTGTTCTCTCCACCACAAATACATCATGGTACAATACTAATAAAGACTTTTGTCCAATCTGTTTGGATCCACTGTTCAATTTTATGATTTTTCTAGGAAAATTAATAAGCGGATTTCTTATTTATTTTATTCTACTCTATATAAATGTATATATATCCCTCGTCATATTGGGAGAAGTATATCTGGACTTAAAGTATAACTGGAAGGGTATATTTGGAAAGTACCCAAAGGTATAACAAGGAGTATATTTAAACTATTTCTTTTTTTAGCACAAGAGTATATTTGGTCGTTTCTCCATATATATAATCTAGAAAAATACTATAGGAGGTGGGGATGGGGCCTAGGAATGGTGAGGGTGAAGAAGAGGTGTGTTGGAAGGTCACGAAGACACAATCAATGTGAAATGTCACTTCGATACTTGTTTTTCCTACTTCTACTACGAAGTCATATTCCACTCATTTTTAAGTAACTTGTTTTCAGAAAAAAATGAATTCCAAAATTTTGACCAATCAAAAATGAAAAATTGAAATTCCTCCGTACCAAACACACACATAAATAAATAAATAAAAATGTATTGTTATTCCTCTTAAATTTTACAAAAACAAAATTATGTCATGAGTTATTGAACTTAACCAGTTGTAGCCATGATATCTTACCAATCATATTTGCTCAAGGCATACAACTTAACAATAGGATCTTTACCCTACCATGAATCCAAAACCAACTAATTTGTAACCCCAAAAACCCAAATCTGGTTTATCATTTCCAAATACCCACAACACCTCCTCTCCAGCACATACTTCACTCCAGAGGTAGGCAGAGGCGAAGCCAAGATTAAGAATTTGGGGGTTCTAAATTTCTTTAATAACTGTCAATCAATTTTGTTAGGAGTTTACAAATTAATATACATATATATTTAATTAATATTTTAATACAAATATAAGGTCTACGAAAAGCTACTGAATTTATCCGAACCCATGAACCTCACCTAGCTCCGCATCTGAACGTAGGCACAACAAAATCATTATACATATGAGTAGGGGTGTACAAAACCAAACCGAGAACCGAACCAAACCGCAAACCGAGTCAACCCGGAAAAAAATCCCCGACTAGTGGTTTGGTTTTGAAGAGAAAAAAAACCCGACTATATTTAGGTTGGTTTGGTTTTAACTAAAAAAAACCAACCCGAGACCAAACCAACCCGAATTTATATATATAATTATAAAATTTTATTTTATACATAAAAATATTTACTTTCATATAATTTTTAAATATTTCTTATACTTTTCCATAGTTTTTATCTTTTAATATATTATTTCAAGTTTGAAACTTAGAATTATGAATGGGCCAATAAAGATTATAGTCCACAGATGTTAGTAATTATAATAAAGCTTAAATCAAAATCAAATTAATACTAATGCAAAAAAAGAAAATCAATTCAACACTAAGAATGACAATAATATTGAATATTTGTTCTTTAGTTTTACATTGGTTTAGACAATTAAAATGCATAATCTAATTTTAATTTTCTTTAATATTTAGTCATGTAACTAATACTTATTAAACTTAATTTTAGCATGATTTAGCACTTTTAAATTATGATCATTTTCATTCTGACTTGTTAATTTGCGTGATTTGTTTTACGCGATTTCATTATTATTATTTTTGTTGAATATTTTAGTGCATTAATCATATCATATTGTGTTATATTTTTAAGAAACATCTTAGATAGTTGTATTTTGGTAGGACTAAAGAAATATTTGAAGTACAAGTAAATTATATGTTGTGTATGAATACTTTACTGGAAAAACCCAAAAAAATCCGAGGTTGAAAAACCCGAGTTTTATTGGTTTGGTTTGGTTCATAAATTTAAAAATCCGACACAAATTATTTGGTTTGATATTTAAAAAATCCGAATCAATCCGGCCATGTACACCCCTACATATGAGCAACACTGAAGTGGCCTCTTGTCCATCAAAATAGAATAACTTGCACTCTACACCATACAAATATTTCAGACAATTATTTTTTTAAGTATCCTATCAAATCAAACCAACTCATCTCAAATAGACTAACTCATTCATATCTACGCAGTCTTAATCAGTATCAATATGATGTATACGTTTAGAAAAATATGAAGATAGATTTTTGTCACCACTCTATCCACCATATATATAAAAAATAAGGCACTCAAAAAAAGAAGAAAGAATTAATCAAAAATCAGGACCACATAAAAGAACAAAATTAATTTATTTTTTTTTTAAAAACACCTAGCTTCTTTTATTACTTCCTCTCCCCCAATCAATATCACTCACTTTAAATATTAAATATGAAGAAGAAATATTAGTGCCTTTAAAATCTTTTTTCTCAAATATTGCCATGTAATGTCAGATTCCTATGAAAGAGAAATACTCCCTCTGTCCCTAAGATTTGTCCATTTTTTTTGAATCGACACATTTGTTAAGAAATCAATTATTGACATAGTGAGTTTATCATTTTACATCTATTAATTATGAAGTGGATAAATTAAAAACTTAATATTTTCAAGAAGTTCTACATTTTTCAAAGTAATTAATTGAGGGTATATTGTATCATTTCTTGATTTGTCAAAATAAACAAGTAATTAGGAATAACTTAAAAAGGAAATATGGACAAGTAATTAGGGACAGAGGGAGGGAGTATTAGTGTCTAAAAAAACTTCTTGCTCAAATGTTGTCCTATTCTATAAATAACCATATTCCAACTGAATCTCTTACCTCTTAATTACACACCAAATTCATAAAAATTAAAACAGTTCATTTTCCTCTATTGTTTTTGCATTAATTTCCTATCTTTTTTCTTCTTATTTATATAATGATAACATAATAATATACTAATATTTTATATGTATAAAAAATCAGCCCACGTAATAGTAATATATCATGCATTCAATATTGAGTTTTAATTCTTCAATAAACTCAATAATTAATGGACAGTGAATGTCTGTTTCTTCATCTTTCCCCTTCCTATAACCCCATATATTCAATAATTACTCTTACATTTACTTTTTGCATCAAATTTTGAGAGCAATGATTTTTAAATAATAATTTTGCATATATATACTTTTCATTCCTTTTCAACAATAGTGTATGCTGATTAATAAATAGTGTATATGTGATGCTGATATATAAAAAAAGAAAAGGTAATGCAAATAGAGAGGAGATCGTATAGGTCCGTAATTCTTTTGTCCACTTTTAATTAATTTATTTTTGGATGAGGGAGGATGCTTTAATGATGATATGAAAAATTTGATTAATATCTATTTGATTTTTTTTTCTTGTGATTAAAAAAATGTAATTAATTAATTTTTAAAAGAATAAAAATATCTAATATCTTTCTATGGATGTTTTCGCATTTCTTCATTGGACTTGACACTTTTCCACTTTTAATATTTAATCATAATATGCTGTGATTATTATTTAATATTTAATTAATTAGATATTTTATAATATACTAAATTAAGTGTAGGGGCAAAATGATATTTTAACTTTTACTTTTGTGGCTTCCCACTTTTAGTATAAGATGATATGACATGATATGATGATTAGTACTACATAGTAGTATGGACCACTACTCGAAATCTTGGTGCAACTAAAGCCAACTTACTAAAGACAAGGACGGAGTAACTTCCACTAGACTAGTTAAGCCTACTACTTGTAATACGTTAGGTCGTTTCGGAAATCTTGCTGTAACTACTAACCCATATAAGGTTAATGAACCTTCTGTAACCCCTTAACTAAATATATAATATAATCTTGTTATCCAAAAAAATCACTTTAATTAGGAGACTATTAGCTAACTAAGATGGAGAACCTCACTTATTTTCAGAAAGGAGCTAAAACTAAAACCCAAATCTCAGATAAATAAGAAATTTGAATCTTACCAATGTGTGAAATACACCCAAGTCACGCTCGTTGAGGTAAAATTCAAGAAATTATTTGTTCAAGTTTGGGATAGTTAAAGTGTCTACTTGCGCACTAGCAAAATTAAACATACAAAGTTAAAGTGCCTACTTCGCACTGCGCAATATATCGATCATCCAAATGATGCATGTAGATCAACGTACAACACCAATGATGTAAAATATCATCTTAAAGTTTGAGCATAAGCAGAGGAGCACCATACTGAGGATGAATAGTCACTACTGCAAATGGAGCATGTGTATATGATGGTGAGAGTTCAAAGGAGAACCTTTGTAGTATCATTGCTATCGCCATTTTTGCTTCCATCATTGCAAAGTTTTGTCCGATGCAAACACGCGGTCCCCAGCTAAATGGGATAAATGAGACTTGTCCTTTCGTTGCCTTTGACACTCCTTCACGGAATCTTTCTGGTTTGAATTCCTTCGTCTTCACCCCATATCTCCTTATCATAATGTACTAGGATTGTGGGTATAATGAGTAGCACTGCGGCTGGTAGATTTAGTTCCCTCAATTTCACTTCCTCTTCAGTCCTTCTACCAAATATTGGCAATGGAGGGAATAGCCTTAACGTCTCGTACAAGATCATCGTTACCTAAGGGAAAGAGTATTGCATAAGTTGACAGTAGAATGAGAGTGTTTGGGTAAAGCTTTAACCAAATTGCTTTGAACCCAAAATTAACCAAAAGCTGTAAGTTGATTTGCCTCAACTGAAGATTTTTAATTTCTACTTATAACTTTTAAAGCACTTATGGTCTGACCAAAATTTCTTCAAGTACTATTTTATCGCTACTATATTTCGAAATCCAGTAAATATATTTCAAAACAACACGACTAACTCCCTCTCCATTCCTTTCCGTTGTCCGTCCTTCTCCTTGTAAATATACTTTCTTATTTATATCTTTTGTGAATAGCTTTCAGAGCATTTAGTCATTTTAACACAAATGCTTATGGACACTTTTTTACCAAACATGTTAGTTGTGTATGCTTCTATCCTAACACATAAATGTCAATTTGTAAAATCAATTTCAACACATAAAAATGGTTTTCAACACTTAATGTTTATCAACTACCCTCAATTAGTTAAGCCAATCGGGGTCTTAGTTCACTTCTTGTCAACTTCGACAGTCCTGTAGAATCATTATATTGAGGACACAAAACATACTCATTAAAAGATTGGAAGAAAAGAACTTGTGTGAAAAGTACTTACAATTTTCAAGCGATTTAGTCCTTCCAAATCTGGTTTATTATTTCCAAAGACCTGCAGCACCTCCTCTCTGGCACGTACTTGCCACTCCGGATGTAAGCAGAGCAAAATCATTGTCCATACGAGTAACACTGAAGTTGTCTCTTGTCCAGCAAAATAGAATAGTTTGCACTCCTCTACCACGTCTGATATAGTCATTCCAAAATCTTTTCTACCATGAAGGTCGATTTCTTTCAAATTGGATTCGAGTAATATGCCCAATAAGTCATCTTTACTGGTCTCCCCTGCTTCCATTGCCCTCAATCGTTTGTCAATGATACACCTAATTGCCCTTTGAATTTCCTTTTCGATTTCCAGCATTCTTTTGTTTCTTTTAGTAGGCAAGAACCTATATGAACAAATTTATTCAAACAAGAAAAGTCTATTAGTAGAAAAATTGTTAAGAAGATTTTTCATATTTAATTACAGAGATATTTTGCAAGCACAAAAGAAAGTTTTGAATGTGGAAATGTGATGTACATAAATTGTTGTACCTTGATCCTGGTATATAAATTGATTGTCCTTTTTCGATTACATACTCAGCTTGTTCTTTCTGAAGTTCAAATACTGCTCTTCCTTCTTCATAGCTACTCCCAAATGCTGTACGAGATATGACTTCACTACTCATTATTTGAAGGTCTGGCCATACATCGAGTTCGAATGATGTTCCCGTTGGAACAAATTCTGCCCATTTGCTTAGCATTTCACTACAACTCATATAAAATGCCGGCAGCATATGCTGTAAATATAAAAACCAGCAAGTGCTTGTTATAAATGGATAACTTCTTAATGTTAATTAAGCCATCTAAATAAGCAATACTAAGTCAAAGGTATATAAAATTTACCATGTTATCTAAATTTGGCTCTCTCCTTGATTCAAATAGTTGTCTTACTTCCTTCTAAGTCACTTTAAAAAAGAACGTCACTTTCCATACTTAGTAGTAATTCTTTTAACTCCAATATCCCACATTGAATGTTTAGACCACAAGATTCAAAGGATATTTTTGTATATTATACATCTTTAGTTTAAGAGTACAAGATTCTAAAGTCTCCCTTATTTTCTTAAACATTGCCCGTGCCCAATTAAACTACAATAACAATAACATACCCAAGTGTAATCCCACAAGTGAGGTCCGAAAAGGGTGGTGTGTGCATAGACCTTACCCCTACCTAGTAAAGGTAGAAAGGTCAAGTATAACAATTCAAAACAGGTTTGAAAAAGCAATACAAAGAACGACGAAATCACGTTGAAAATAATGGAGAAAAGAACAGTAACAACATAAAAATATAACGGAAGGAGTAATAAAGTAGAACCTTTAACTTCTCTACGTGGAAGACGGGATTGATGATTTTTTCTGTGTTTGGCCCATTTGTCTCCCTCAATGTTTGCTAGACCTTGAGCCAATAACTTGGTCATTGGATTGGGATGATTTTGCTTTAGATACACATAATTCTTTGTGAAAATCTCTTTTAAATGTTCGGGATCTCGTGATCAATATAATGGATATGGGCCTAACCACATAAAAGAACTTTTACTACCTGCAAGTATCTCTTAGTTATTGCTATGATTTATTGTTTTTTCAGAAAAGGAATTTCAACAACAAAATCACTAATGAAATTCACAAACAAGGAATAGGCATTTCACTCACCCAATGATCTTGCCTAGTGGTTAATTGTTGAAGTGTCTGACCATCTCATCTGAGCGTACTTTTATTATTTAATTATATTCTCAACATTAATGAAGTAATTGAAAGTCATGAGATCTCGGGTTCAATCCTAACAGAGACAATAACACTAGGTGATTCTTCTTATCTAACCTAGCTTCAGTGGACAAATTAGTCGAGGTGTACGAAAGCTGAGTCGGACACCCTGGTCATTAAAAAAAAAAGGAATAAACATTTCACAACTTCATCGAAAGTTCATTCAGTCATTTTACCAAACAGTTGATACACATTACACAACATCTTTGTAACAAAGAAACATACCATTTTTGTTGATGGAGTCAAGGAAAAAGGGGATGAGCCTTTGAGCTATATCATCAGAGACATTGATAGGCTTAGATTTGGCTTCTACTATACTTTTTGTGAGTTCATTCAAATCTCCATAGAGTAACTTGTATGGATTTCCTTTAGACCATTTTGTCTAAAGTATTTCTCCAATTTCTTTGGTCTAAACCATGCCCAATTTAACACCTTCCATGTATAAATTAATAAAATTGCAACACATATTGTTGCTATTATGTTGCTCAACATCTCCATTTTCACAAATCACGAAGCTTCTCTCAACTGCTTCCTCTTACTTGTAATACAAAAATGACCATAAATCAAAAGGAATCTTTCTTGCTAATTTTAAATGGGGTGAGATATTTCAATTTATTTAAAATGTAAACATTTGATTCTTAAGTTTATATTTTATATAATTTTTAGAGATGCACAAGTAATTTTAGACTATGATCAAAATCTCGACACACAACTCAACTAAACTAAGGTTTTAGGTTTTACCCTAAACTCATTTTTTGTAATCAGATTTGTTTGGAACTGCTTTACGTAAGACACTGACGACCCACGCCGGTTGACACGGAGATATTTGGATGTCAATGCAGTTCAAAATACAAAAAATTACAAAAAAAATGAGTTCGGAGTAACAAAACCTAGTTTAGTTAAGACATCTCTCCTGGAGCTGGGTTCATGTTTAGAGATTGTTTATACTATGTGATATTATTTTTATTATTATTTTATACTTTGCAAAAAAACAAAAAATCATGTTCAAGTTAAGAGATTGTTTGTACTATGTGAAAAAATAATGCTACTATTATTGACTAGTGGATCTTGATAAAAACATGTATATTTGAAAATTTGTAATTGTAAATATATTTAGTTATAAAAGAAATATAGTGATACATGATTTATCAATATGGTGCATTAGTATACTTTGATATCTTGTTTAGAAATCGCGATTTTCTCATTTAATAACATTGCATAAGAACTTATTTTTATTTTTTTGATAGTTTTCATAATTTGTGGGATTTTCTATGAGAAAAACATATTACTAGTGAAATCAAAATTTCAATTCAATCTGATTTCTTATCATGTCCAAATAAAATCTTAATCTCCTTAGTCTTTAAACCATTCATTATCAAGAATTTAATGGATAAATAAGAATTTTTGTCCTTAATTTGAGATCTCAAAGTTTGACATAGATTTTTATAGATTTTTTTAGGACATTTCCCCCTTTACTGAATCATATGCAATATAAATGTAAATTAATCAGTTTTCTTCAATATAAATATCGAAGATCGGTAAGAAATTAATAAAAAAAATTACCAATCTTGCTATGCATGTTTATTAAGTATTTTTTTCATAATCTTGTCATGTCTCTGGTCCTGTCCAGCCAACAGGACAAGCCCTACCTTACATCATCCCATTTATGTCTTTATTTTATTATTTCTTTTGTCCTAGTTTCCATCCTATCTTTGTTATTGTTCAACCATTTTCAATATATTTTATATACAACTTTTGTACTAATGATCTGAAAATACTAAACTAAGATAGGGCATCTACTTACTATATACTATTAAGTTAGAAAGATAAATATGTTGTTTAAATGGCTCTTTTGCTTACAAAAACAAAACAAAACAAAAGTAGTTGTGTGATTGTGATTTATGACCTCTCTTGATTCCATCAAAATATGCTAGTACTAGTTTAGAGATCCAAATTGAATAATAAGGTTATGGCCCAAAGAAAATAAAATT